>JAVGVS010001819.1:0-14919 GCA_032718565.1 Distichodus sexfasciatus
AGTGTAGTAGGAACGGCAGACTCGGGTTGAGAGGATCTGCGCATAATTATAAGATTTCTTGTGTTTGTTATTTTAATTTCCCTTGGTTGTGAGAGACGATCGCCATTGGCGACTGAAATGAAAATACTAGTCGCAAAATAAATAATCCAGTCGCATTGGCGACCATTTTAGTCGCCATCTGGAGCCCTGGGCTAATAGATCTGACGTCTTCTTCAGGACCAGCTGTTTTAGTCTAGACTATAAAATATAGAAAAGCAGTTGCTTACGTTCGTTTGAGGTTCATCTACTGTTTTATTGTAATAAGTTTTTTTTAAAAGTCTATAGTTTTGGGGGTTTTTAGCCCGTAACTAGGGCTAAAAGTAATATTGCGATATAGCTTAAAAATATGGCGATATTACTTTTAGCCCTAGTTATGGGCTTAAAAGAAAAAACAATAGATAAAATAAAATGCAAAGTTCTTCAAGAAACCTGCGAAACTCTACCTAAAGACCACATTTTCAAAAAGTAAAGAAAGTCTGGCTCTTTCAAAGCAGCCTATGAAGAAATTAGAGATGGTTCCAGACTTTTACCCAGTACTGTACTGTACATTACACCAGCTTCAGCATCTCACTTTCACCTCGCTCCGGCTCTCGGCTTACGTCGTGAGGAAAAAAAGAAAGCGACGCCGTCCTTGAGCCGCTGATCCAGAATATAGAATCTGACATTCAAGGCAATTTCAGTGCGTGAGGAGGAAGAGAATTCTGTGCTGTTTTTTATTCTCATGCTTTCGTTTTGCTTTCAGGAGGCAGCGCACGGGTTCCGAGCTGGAGTACACAGAGAAACTGCAGCAGTACGGTGAGTTTCTCCTCGCCCTCGCTCACACCGATGACAGAAAGAATCCGGAGAATTCTACTCCGTTTTCTTGTTAAAACTCAGAAAGGCGCACTCATGACCTGCTGTCAGATTTCTTCTCTCCAGCGCTCTTCATACTGAGAATACAATCCTGCGCTACCTAGTTGGACGCCTGTCTTGCCTCCAGCGTTTACCAGACTCTCTTATCCACAGCAACTTCTACCTTTCCTAATTATAATCGGTTCCAGTCCAGGTATATTCCACTTCCAAAAATGGGAATAAATCACTGGTTCAAGCTTGAATGGGTCATACGTAAAACACAGTTCCCCTGACATGGTCATGTTTGGGTATTGGTCATGATAATAAGAACCAAAAAGACATGGCGGTGGTTGTAGGTTCAAATCCAACTCTATCCATTGGACAGTCTCTCTCAAGCAACTTGGGGTTAGGGTTGTAGGTTCAAAACCAGATCTTTTCTACCTCCAGCACCATTAACTTTAGACAGTTGTTGTGGAGCAATCTAGGGTTAAGGGTCTTGCTGAGGGTCCCAGTGATGGTGGTTGTAGGTTCAAATCCAGCTCTATCAGTTGAAGATAGAGCTGGATGCTTCCTCAAGCATTTGGGAGTTAAGGGTCTCGTTCAAAAGCCCACTGGTGGTGGTTGTAGGTTCACAACCAGGTCTTTCCTACGTCTTACACTATTACTTTTAGACAGTTTTTCTGGAGCAACTCGGAATTAAGGGTCTCGCTCAACGACTAGTGGTGGTGGTTGTAGGTTCAAATCCACCTCTATCCATTGGACAGTCTCTCTGGAGCATCTTTGGTTTAAGGGTCGTAGGTTCAAAACCAGATCTTGCCTACCTCCAGCACTACTACCTTTAGACAGTCTTTCTGGATAAATTTGGGGTTAAGGGTCTCGCTCAGCGGCCCAGTGGTGGTGGTTTTGGTTCAAATCCAGCTCAGTCCATTGGACAGTCTCTCTGGTAGCATCTTGGGTTTAAAGGTCGTAGGTTCAAAACCAGATCTTTTCTTCGACCAACATTACTACCATTAGACAGTCTTTCTGAAGCAACTCGGAGGTGAGGGTCTCGCTCAGGAGGCCAGTGGTGGTAGGGGTGTTTGTAGGTTCAAAATCTGCTTTTTCCTACTTTCAGCACTACCACCATTGGGCAGTCTGCCTCGAGCAACTGAGGGTTAAGGGTCTTGTACAGTCTCCCTCCAGCATTTTGGAGTTGAGGGTCTCGCTCAGGGGCCGTCAGTGGTACTTTTACCGGCCCGGGATTTAAACCAGCGACCTTCCGATCCCGCGGCCAATTCCTTAACTGTTACACTACCAACTGTTAATTGCTCAGCCCCAGCGATTTAGCATTTAACATTTTAGCAGTAACGTTGTACATGTTGCTGATTAATTCATTTATCATCGTTGGGGAATCGGCTTAAATTCGGTCAACTTTTCCAGAAAGAAGTTTTCAAATTTGCGTCATGAGTCGGTATGATGCCTATTTCTGTCAGAGCAAGTTAGAGTTAATTTCCACTCATCTAAAGTAGACACAACTGATGTTCAAATAAGCAGGATTTCTGGCGAGTGTGCATCTACAGTATAAAAGCCTTCTGCCGCTGTTTTTCAGTTGCGTAATTTCCCCAGATGATCACAAAACAATCGGCTCGAACTGGAACAAGTAGAAAGCTCGAATAAATTCACAACTGTTTTACTGTTTGTACAGAAGACCTTTTGTAAGTTCAGGAATTCTCTGCACCGCCTACACAGAGTGCTGCTGAGGCTGCTGGTGCTCAAGAGTGCCTCTGTGCAGTGTTTCTACCTTGTATACAGAACATTATGGTATATAAGGTACAGCTCCACATAAACGAGCCTGTTAGAAATCACTGGGGACTAGACTTAAAAAGAAAATATCATGAAGAAGGACATTGATTTGCGTAATTTAATACAAAGGGTAAACATTTTTGCGTGCTATATTGCGTGCACAAGAACATAAAAAATATTGCAAACCTTTTTTGCTTTAATGTTGATGATTATGAAATATTGAAATTAGACATTTTAATGCTGGATTTCTAGTTTTCATGAGCTGTCAGTCTAAGGCCTCATTCACACGGACGTCTGAACCGTCTGGCGTTCGTGGCGCCAGGTGAGCGCCGACTGAACGCCGACCGTTCTTCTGCTCATTGGAGCAAATCAAAGCGTCCACACGGGCGTTCAGCACCGGCGTTCGGCCGGCTGCGCGTTCGGGTGGCGTCAAATAAACGCTGCATGCAACGTTTTCTTGGCGTCAAAATCCCGATGAACGTGAGGAAAATGACGCTATTGCGAACGCCAGTGAAACGCTATTGCAAACGCCAGTGAAACGCCCATCGAACGCAGCTACAAAACGCAGCAAAAACGCGTATGGCGTTCAGAGGGCGTTCATTTCGAACGTCCGTGTGGATAAGGCCTTAATTGTCACCATATTTCACTGTATGCGTAATGGATATAGCATATACAGTATGGTTTACATTGTAAAATAAAAAACGAAAACTGAATGTCCTTTCTCATAATAATCTCAATGAGGTGAGAGGTATTTTTGTGATTGTGTAAGATGAGATTTAAGCAGCACAGTTTTACGTTATCTGTTAACATCAACATTGTTGGGGAAGCTATTATACTTATTAGGGGTGTGCAAAATCGAATCGTGATTGGGGTTTTTTTTTTTTCTGTCGATTCATGCATTCCAAAAATCGATTCATATGTTTCAGCTAATGAAATGTCACTCGTTTACTTTTTCCCCGACACAAGTTCAGCTCGACAATCCTATAGATGACGCAGTCTGCGCAGATAGACCTCCTTCACGAGAGCATGAAGTCAGTGTGCGTACATATGCATTACATTTAGTAAACTATTTATTGAATTGTGAATCGTTTATCAATCATGAATTGCTTACGAATCGCGAATCGATTTTGAATCGAATCGTGAGCCCAAAAATCGGAATCGAATCGTGCACACCTAATCCTTAGGATATAGCTACTGCTTTAATATAGTAGTTAGCTACGCTACACGCTGCAGAATAAAAGTAGCTAACTACAGCCGGACTGTTTCACAGCCACGGATTTGTGCTTCCAAAGTTGAACTCCGTCCTCCGACTCCATCTCGCAGTCACTTAGAGTGCACTGTGATGCAGTGAAGGCAGAGTGGCCAATCAGAAGCCACTTCATCCAATTTAACGTGAATCATAAACTCGCTAGTTGAGAATACTCATCTTTGTAAAGAGAGAAAAAACATTTCTCTTGTGTAACAGTGTAGCGGTTTGCCAGACTGCATCGCTATTTTAAAAGTAGCTACAATGTTCGATACTGAAAATCACGACTACTGTTCATAACACCTTTAATGAGCTTCAAGACTTCTCCTTTAAGGTGTCCTACTGGGTCTTAAAGCTAGCTTGACACGTCTGTCTTCCTTTTGATTACAAAGTCCGTAAGACTTTGTAATCAAAAAAAGGCAAGAACGTACATAATGCAGTATTACTTTTGTTGTTTAAAGAATGTATTGTCAAAAATAAAACTTTAAATGTCTTAAATGAAGCTCAGTTGAGCAGAATTGATTATAGTGTATTTGTTCAGCCCTCCATGTCCATCCAAATTTGTCATGTGGCCCCTTGAGAAAATTAATTGCCCACCCTGATCTAGAGTTTAACTTCAGACTTTCTTTTTCGCTTTAAAACTTAGGACCATATTCTCATTTTTCTGCTTACTAACCTTTTCTTTGCATACAGTTTCTCATGTTGAAGACTTTTTTTGGCTTTTGGGGTCTTGCTTATTTCTGTATGATGTTTATGCATTTTTTCTTGTGTGGGAAATTTCATATCTCACTTTTTTCACTTACAAAATATCTTTTTTTATTACGTCTTTATTTTTTAATTTTTTATTTACACTGTACTTCTTGCTTTTTTCAAATTCTCGCCCCTCTTTTTTTCCACTTACGAAGTCTGTGGTTTTTGCAGTGTCTCCCGGGGTGAAGGTCTACATCGACCCGTTCACCTACGAGGATCCCAACGAGGCCGTGCACGAGTTCGCTCGCGAGATTGACATCTCCTGCGTGAAGATCGAGGAAGTCATCGGAGCAGGTAAAAACCGGAATTTCACGCTGGATGGAGCGTGAGGCAGAGCCGGGAAATGTCCCACCTCTTCGGCGGAACGAGTGTCAAAAAGAAATGGCAACACGTAATCGGAACGAGACGCGATAGCTAGTGTTTTGCGTTAAAACGCCTGACCGGGCTCTCGTAGACCTCGAGCTTCTGTTCTGTCCTCTAGCGGCTACACAACTCTGTGTTGTGGTTATAGAGTGGTTAAGAGTCTCATAACTTGTCCCATGTGTTAGAAAAAAACGAAAACAGAATAGTAGTCGTTGAGTAGTTATAAACAAAAAACGTCGTAACCTCGTTACGATAGCATGGAGCAGTTTTTGAGACGTACTAGAAATATAATATACTGTGCAATTTACCTAATCACGTAATCCTGTCAGTGCTGTTTTACGAACGTAGATCTTTCATGATTAATTATTAATCAACAAACTAAGTGCTTGCTAGTGAAGTTGTATAATTAAGAGAAAAAATACTGTAATCGACAAACCGATCTCGTAATTAGCAGAAAAGATAAAGTAATTACAAGAAAACAGATCATAATTACAAGATGTTATAATTACAGAAAAGATCTCGTAATTACAAGGTTATAATTACAAGATTGTGCAAATACTGTAGCAGAAAAGATCGTTATCAGGAGAAAAGGTCACATAATTACAGTTAAAGATCTCGTAATTAGGAGAAAATATCAAGTAATTACAGTTAAAGATCTAGTCATTACAAGATGTTATAATTACAAGGAAACATGGTTAGAGATTGATTAGAGGTTCTGAATATCAATTAACGATTACTTCACAGTTCCAATTAATTGACCAGCCCTAAGCCAACGTTAGCTCTGCGATCAACGTCCACAAATATTTCAGCCTCAACGACGTATCGTAGTCAGGAGACAGCAACATCAGACTTCCTGTACTTGAACTAACCGACAGCATGCCGCCCGCCTCCTTCATTTTTCTCACTTTCTTTTATGCCTGGGCCTATTTCTTCCTCCCATCCATCTCCTATTTTTTTATCACTCCATGTCTTCTGTCGTCATGTCTTCTCACCCCAAACGACTCCCCAGGATCCCAATCCAAATCTCCTCCTGACCTGAAACTCCTGTCACCTCCATCTTCCTCATCACCCGGCCCCAAAATCCTCTCTCGTCCCCTGTCTCCCTCCGTCCCTTGTCTTTTCCTCCCCTGATCGCTCCTCCCTCCATCCTCCCTTTCTCACCTCCTTGACGAGCCTCATCGCTCTTTCGGTCGAGGCTTTTGCTCCTTGCTTCAAAAATCAGTCTTCCTTCCTCCCTTTCCCACCCTGACCCCATCCCACACTCCCGTCTTTCAAGACTCCACCCACTTCTACCCCTGACCACTCCCTCTCCTTCCGTCCTCTCTTTCTCACCCTTCTCCTCCTCCTCCTTCTCCTCCTCCACAACAGCGTACCTCTTGGTCCTTTTATCGAGTATTTCAGTCCTCAGGTCAAAAAATCAGTCTTCCTTCCTCCCTTTCCCACCCCGACCCCCATCCCTCACTCCCCTCCTTCACGCCCCAATACCCCCCCGGTCTCTTTTCTGCCCTACCCCCTGCCCTCAGGAGAGTTTGGGGAGGTGTGTCGTGGCCGTCTGAAGCAACACGGGAGGAAGGAGGTGGCGGTGGCCATCAAGACACTGAAGGCGGGCTACACCGAGCAGCAGAGGCGAGAGTTCCTGGCCGAGGCGAGCATCATGGGGCAGTTCGACCACCCCAACGTCATCCACCTGGAGGGGGTGTTGACCCGCAGCTGTCCAGTGCTCATCGTCACCGAGTTCATGGAGAACGGCGCTCTTGACTCCTTCCTCAGGGTGAGTCCCACGTGTCTCCGGCTGTGGAGAAGCACTTTCTCCTCGATGACTTCCACGTCCAGTGTTTTGACTAAGATGCTCGCGGTTGGAAGATCCCTGAATTTTGCAGCTTCTGACAAGATTTTCTCAGGTGTATTTTAGAAATGAAGGACTGTAGCGTAGCACGGTCATGGGTGTAAAACCCAGAATTCAGAACGCGATTTGTTGTATTTTCGGACGTTACCCTCAGTAATTATAGGAATTTATAGAGAACAGGGCTCTCAACTCTCAGAGTGACTCCCAATGCCTCTCCCGCTGAAGTTGCCCTTTCCTAAAGTGACCAACATGAAACGACAGAGAGAGAACCGCTTTAAAGAGTATCCCCAGCGTCTTTGCCCGGATCCTTTTGCGAGGTCTCGGCAGACGTGTCGCATCCCATGCTTCCCGCTGTACGTTGACTGGACAGTTTTCTTAGAACTTCCACGTCTAGTGTTTTGGCTAAGCTGGTTACGGTTAGAAGCTCTCTGAATTTTGCAGCTTCTAACGGTCTTCCTCCTGCTCGTGGACATGCATGAGTCACTTTATTCCGAGATAGAGACAAGACCTTCTTGAGGTCTATGAAGAAAAAATAAGGTTAGTGCCAGGTGGAAACACTTCTTTATCCATTTGGAATCCATCTGGATATAGAATAAAATTATTTGAGAACAAACAGGGCATTTTTCTATTTTTATTTTGTACTCTCTAAAATTATAGAATGGACAAAATATTTACTGATTAAGGAAAAATGAAGAAATACTTATGTTTTGGCAGTTGTTGAGCATTTGGGTTCATTTTGGCCCATAGCTCATTTTTGACTCATTTCTGGGAGAAAAGTACATTTTTGTCATGAGGGCGTTCCATATGAGAGCCGCGGCACAATAGCGCTGTGGATGCACGTGAAAATATCATTTATGCGTCATGATTCCTCGTGCTTGAAGGTCAAGTCGCAGAGAGTGTGACGTAAGGCACCGCAACGCAAAACTTGGGAAAAAGCAGAAAAAGTCCTGCTGTAAAACGAGAATCGTTAAGAAGAATTGATAACGTTGGAGCTGTACAATTCCCATGGAGTTAATCGATTGGAACTGGTTTTCAGTTCCCACCCCTAGTTCTGTTGTACGGTCAAGGATAAAAAAGCCGGAATTCAGAACAGGAATGGGTGCTGGTAGCACTTTAAACATGTTTACTCGGTGCCTACTGTTTTACGACGGAATACATTTACAGCCTTTAGCAGGAGCTCATGAAGAACAGTGTTCTCGACTCCTTCCTCAGAGTGACTCCAACGCCGCTCCAACTGCATTTTCCCCTTTGCTAAAGTGACGAATATAAAACGCTAGAGAACCGCATTAAAGAGTCTCCCCGACATCTAACCATACTCCTCGCCCAGATCTTTTTTGCGAGGTCGCGACAGACGTGTCATGTCCGCTGCTCCCTGCGTAACGTGACTGGACAGTTTTCTTAGAACTTCCACGTCCAGTGTTTTGACTAAGCCGCTTGCGTTTGGCAGATCCCTGAATTTTGCCGTTTCTTAGACCGAGTCGTGGCATTTGGGATTCTGAGAAGACGTAACCTGGCCTGGCCTACAAATTGCTTCAGGCGCCGTTGCAGAAACACTGCTCTAAAATGAACCCAGTCCTTCTGTTGTTGTATACTGGCTTGGGGAGGGTTCTCAGTCATTCAGGACATATTATGCTGCTATCCATGTGCCTTTGGATCCGAGATTCCGTTGATGTCTCAGCCGCTAAAAACACAGTGAAAACCAAGTTGGATGCGTTCCATTTGCCACAGGAGCCATGTTTTAGGCTTGTGATAAAAGATTAGCGCAAGGTTTATATTAACACAAACACATCTACACTTTTTATTTGAATTTTCCACCTCGAGTTGCTGATCCTGATCGGAACCTTTCTGTTCGGCTAACTAGACTAGACATCTGTTTTTAGCAACAACAGCGAGCCAATTTAGCATCACTACTTGATAAACGACACATAACGCGGTATTAAACGTATAACATCACCGTAGCAACACGTGTATCGACTACAACAACACTGTATTATACACGCAGCTGACCAAATTAGACACAAACATCACTGAAGTGCTAAAAAAAATTACACTGAGCAGCAATCTTGGATTCTGAACTCGGGGTCCTCCATGCTGGTCAGGTGTCCGAGAAAGTGGGGTGCACATATCGTCACTTCAGGCTTCAGCCCTTGGCAGCACCCATGGAGAAGTGCCTGGGGACGGTACCTCGCTCATGAGTACCTCAGTGGTACCTTTACCAGTCCAGGATTCGAACCGGTAACCTTTTGATCACAGGAAGAACTCTCTACCAACCGGACCTTGAGCAACGCCCTCTAAAATAGCAACTCCTAAAAGTGATGGGATAAATAATTTGTGATCTTGGGTAAACGACTTCTATCATGTTGCGAGAACGCGGAAAGTCGTAATCTCTGCTCGTGATCTCCATCTTGCCATTATCAATCATTTATTATTACAGTTATTATTCTATATCCTCAAAAAACTAAGTGGGAATCTTGAGAAAACGTTCTGTTGATTGTGTTCCCAAAATAACAAGGAGAAAACCAGCGTTGTCGCGTGTCCTCCGTCAACTTCAGTAGAGCTGCAACGTCCTCGAGAACCTAAAAGAAGTCAATTTTCCTTCAATTCAAGTTCTTGTGTAAGTCCGAAGGCAGCGAGTTGTCCTTGGCTGACCGTCAGGCCCATGAGTCAAGCTTCTCGCTCTGCCTGAAGTCGTCTTCCAGCAGCACGGCTTGTGTAGCGTTGCCGCCTCGAGACACGTGACGGCCCACACGTCTACGTTCTCCCCGCCGACTCAACGTGAATCATCCAGAAGACGAAAGACAATCTCTCTCTCTCGCTCAACTCGAGCGTGTTGAAGTGGTCGGCGATCTGATGATCTTCCTCCTGCTCATGGACATGAGTCACGTTATTCCCAGAGAGAGAGAGAGAGAGAGACCTAATCGGGTTTCTTTATTGCTTGAAATTCAGAAAGCGAATTTCAAACCTGTCGTTTTGGGAGAGAAGTAAAGGTGAGGGGACGGTACCTTGCTCATGAGTACCTCAGTGGTACCTTTCCCGGTCCGGAACTTGAACCGGCGACCCTTCGATCATGGGGGTTCGCTCCCTAACAGCTACGCTACCACTGCCCCATTAGGGCCTGTACTACATGCGCAAAATCATAATTGTTGGTGAATTGTGGCTAACTCGACATGTTAGCATGTCACCTTGAGCATGGGATTGACGATGAATGAAATGAAGAAAGGAGAAAACTTTACGATCCACTGTAGCGACCTCTACCAAGAGTAGCCAAGAGAAGATGTCGACGGAGAAGCTTCGGAGCAAGGTTCAGATTCCGTTGCATGGAGGGATTAGCGGGGCAGAAGGAACGTCGGCTACCGTGACAACCAGCGAGTCGTGGCAACGCGGTACCGTTCTCAGAGCAGATTACATGATGTCAAAGGAGACTGTGGTGCAGATGAGTCTGATTAGCGCTAGGTGACTTGACGGCTGCAACAATTGACACAAGTCGACACCAGTGTCTATTATAATAGTATGTTAACGTGGAATTTTAGTCTTGAGGCATCATATTATTGGTCTAAAAATGTACAAGCGTACACATATGCCTTTACAAAGACTGCAAAGACATCTGAGGAGCTCATATATACACATTTTGTGTCTTGTTATGTACATGGAGAATGTGACAATTGTCAACTAATCGAAGAAAAATTGACATTAGTCGACTGCCAAACTGCCAAAAAAAGATTTTTTGATTAATTGTTGACTAATCGACTGACAATTCAAATTCATATGTTTCACGGATCTCGCTTGGAGGAAGTGACGGAAATAGCTGTCGACTAATCGACTAATAAAAAAAAATAAGTTTTGACTACCAAGCTATTTATTTATTCCAGCACTAGCGACTAATTGTTGATTAGTCGACTAACAATTATTTCAAATGTATATTTCATGAGTCATTCATGGAGGAAGTGACTGAAATAAATTGTCAACTAATCAAAAAAACAATTAAGAGATTAGTTGACTATCAGGTTATCATTGACTACCCATTGACCAGTCATGAGGATGTGACAGAAATAATTGTCGACTAATCAACTAATCAGAAAGATAAATTGACATTGGTTATTTACCAAACTTTAAATAAATTATTCTACTTAATCTTTTAAAACTAATCAGCAATTATTTGGAATTCATTTTTCATAAGTCATATATGCAGGATGTGACAAAGTTAATTGACTAATCGAATAATCGAAAGATTACTCAACAATTTAAATTTTTATTGCGGCACTAACAACTTTTAGTTATTTTGAATTCATGACAGAAAAAAATGTAAACTAATCGAAAAAATAAATTGACAGATTAATCTTTTTATTGGAACACTAGTGACTAATTGTTGACTACTGAACTGAATCATTTCAAATTCATGGGTCGTTTATGGAGGATGTGTCAGAAATAATTGTTGACTAATCAACTAATCGTAAAAAATAATCAACAGATGAGTCAGCTACCAAGCATTTTTTACCAAGCATGGATTTTGAGTCACTGTTGGAGGATGTGACAGAAGTAGTTAAAAAATAATCAAAAGATCAACTAAGAGTCAACTAGCAAGCTATTGTTTTGATTGCTAGCAACTAGCGTGCTTAATTTAAGTGTGTTGCTTTGTGTTTGCAGCTGAACGATGGGCGTTTCACGGTGACACAGCTAGTCGGAATGCTACGTGGCGTTGCCGCAGGGATGAAGTACCTCTCTGACATGAACTACGTGCACCGCGACCTAGCGGCCCGCAACGTGCTGGTTAACAGCAACCTGGTGTGCAAGGTGTCCGACTTCGGCCTGTCCCGTTTTCTCGATGACAACTCCTCTGATCCCACCTACACCAGCTCCCTGGTGAGTTCCCATGGTTACCGTCATCGTGCCTATGCTGTGAGAGTTGGTTAGCTACTTAACTAGAACCTTAACAGGGTTGGCTAACTTGATAGCTACTGGAACAGATTACTACTTAACAAACAGGTAGCATGCTTTTAATATTGGCTAGTATTGTAAACAATGAGAATATAAATGCTAGAATCATTAACATTTGTTAGCTGTCAATCTAACTAGCATTCTAACAGCATTGGCTAGCCACTGAAACTGCTAAACAGTGCAAATACTGTACACTACAAACATAAATCTAAAATGCTACATTTCTTAGCTAGTAATGTTGGCTAACCTGCTAGCTGCTGAAACTAACTAGCTTGCTAGCTGTTGAAACAACTACTTGCTAGTTAACCAGACATTTTTTTGATGTTGGTCTCATATTACAAAATAATGAGTATATGCGTGCTAATCTAGAATCATTGGCATGTTAGCTGGCAAGCTAACTAGCATACTAGCCCCTATTGAAACAGCAAAAAGACATGCTTTTGTATATTATATTATACTTTTGCCATATTATATATTATTATATATGTTGACAGGGAGGTAAGATCCCGATCCGCTGGACTGCTCCGGAAGCCATTGCATTCCGTAAGTTCACATCGGCCAGTGATGTGTGGAGTTATGGCATCGTGATGTGGGAGGTGATGTCGTTCGGAGAGCGCCCCTACTGGGACATGAGCAACCAGGACGTAAGCACACACCTTACACCTTTAATTGGCAAAATACAACACGCTTTACTGCACTTCTTGCTGTCTCGCCATAGCTAAATTGGTAGCGTAACTAATTTTAGCTAGCTACTCTGCAATAATTTTAGCTGGCAATTTAGCTATTTTATTCAGTAGCTTTTCAGAAGCCAAGCTTTGTTTAAAACAGCAATATTAGTGACGATTTTAACTTGACTAGTTTTATTCATGTAGCTTTAAAAAAGCTTCCTTTGACAAGATTTACTGTAAGATTAACGGTAAAATTAATGTAGTATTTTAGTGTAATTAAACTGCTTTAAATTAAGCTTACATTACTAATTGAGCTACTTTAACTTACACTTATGCTAGTAATTTTGCTACTTGAACTTAAGATGCTAATTTAGTTGTGCTACTAATTTTGCAATTGTAAGTTACGCTTAGGCCACTAATTTAGCTACTTCAAGTTACGCTTACGCTACTGATTTAGATACTTTAAGTTACGCTATTAATTTCACTTTACGTTGCACTTATACTACTAATTTAGCTGCTGTAAGTTATGCTACTGATATAGTTACTTTAAGTTATGCTACTAATATAGTTACATTAACTCAGGTGTTTCTAATTGGTGTTGAACTGACAAAAGTGGCATCTGAGTGGTTGATTGCATCACAGTGCACTCCTGGCAGCTGCGAGATGAATGAAGAGTGTCCAAATATTAACCATTACTGTATGATACAACGTGGATGTAGTTAGTGACTTTTACTCTCTAACTTGTAGTGTAGCTAACTACTATAATATTAAAACAGGCGATAGTTTAGCTACTTTCAATCGTAACTAGCTTGTAGCTTGAAAAACCACTTCACTGAGATTTTCCCCTTGTGAATCAGTGATATCACTTCCCGTTAGCTGCGAAGCCTTCTCCCCCTATTTTCAGTGTAAGCGCTCTCTCTCCTTGTGTCACCTGGAAAGCGCTAATGTGGCTAGCGGTCCGGCTAATTCCCTCAGGGAGCGGTCAGCATGCGCTCATTTATGTAACGCTTACCCACTCTGCTAGCTTCCGCTCTTTATTAGCAGCGTTAGCATTTCTTGGGTGAAGCGTTTCTTTTTTTAGCTCGCCTTGTGCTGCTGTGAATTGGACTGCACGATACAAAATTAACGTAGAATTAATACAATCAGATTAACATATTTGCCAGAAAAATCTGGCAAAATATCTCGACCAACTTGGAGATTAGCTAGATTGGGTGTTGGTAACATTGGCCCGCTCTATGGGACCGATCTATTCAATCAGATCGCAAGTTTTTCTCAGTTCGTGTACCTTCCTGCTGGAAATAGAAGGCAATCAAAGTCCTTAGATTTCCTTAGCGTCCCTTAGAGTTTAGGAGTAACAGGAAAAGAGCAATGCAGCTTTGTTTGAAGTATGGAAAGAACTTGCGCTCCTTCTTTATTGTCATTTTAAATTTAAATCCACTCCTCGGTGCAGGTGATGAACGCAGTGGAGCAGGACTACCGGCTGCCCCCTCCCATGGACTGCCCGGCTGTGCTGCACCAGCTGATGCTGGAGTGCTGGGCCAAGGAGCGCAACACCCGGCCTCGCTTCGCCCAGATCGTCAGTGCGCTGGACAAACTGCTGCGTAACGCCGCCAGCCTCAAGGTGCTCACCTCTGCACACTCAGGGTGAGTCCCGAACCCCACATCAACCACAGGTCCACCTCCTCAAGCCCCCTCAACCCCATCTCAACCCCCGAACCACCTTCAGCCCCACCTTAACCCCACCTCAAATCTCACCTAAACCCTCTCAACCACCTTCAACCACATCTCATCCCCATCTCGACCCCATTACCACCCTCTTAACCCCATCTCGACCCCACCTCAACCCCACCAAATCCCACCCACCTTAACCCTCTCAACCACCTTCAACCCCATCTCAACCACATCTCAATCCCCATATTCATATTCCGAATGTGAACTTATTAACAACCTGACTGGAGATGAAATCAACCAATCAGCTTTCTCCAAGTCTGTGATTGGCTGGTTTTGAGGTTCATCTGTAACGCAGTGTCAAGTCGAGCGAGCGCGTGTCGAGAGAGTACAGACTGGACGTTTTGCTCAGACAAGTTCCACTGTATGCTCATAAATTTTGGCACCAAAATACCGCCTCCTTCCCCCGCCCCCACCCGCCCCCCACATCAGGACCGGATTACCCCGGGGAGAGGGCAGCAGTGCCGGTGTGTTTTGTTTCTCCCAAACCGCAGAGTCGAGCTGAGTTGAGCTGACCGCTTGACCGCGGGCGTTATGACTAAGGTTATGTGTAACTTAAATTCTAATCACTTACGACGTTTTTAAATAACATGCTGTAAATAAACATCAACAATATCATAATATTTATGTATTTAAAATATGTATGTAGAACATTAATATAGAATATTTAGGGGGCCATGCATTGGAACACTGCGCGGAACCCTATTGGAATCGTGCTGATTTTTTTTTTT
>JAVGVS010001820.1:0-14915 GCA_032718565.1 Distichodus sexfasciatus
GTATCACTTCTTAAAAAGCGATGGATGTGGTTTTCAGTGGTTTGAAATTGTGTCTTTTACAACATGCCCAATAAGTTGTGGTGGAACCGGTGGTGGAACCCACTTCCTCTTGCCGTAAGAACTGCTGAGCCCCTTGCTGTCTTCAAACGTTGTCTGAACACACACCTCTGTTAGAGCCATTTTGTGTGTATGAATGTGTGAATATTAGATTTAATGTTTTGTAACTGTAGAAAGTAGAGAAATGTTTCTGGAACCTTTCATAACTTTCCATGTGCAGTGTTACGTAATAGAATTCTATTAATACGTGTGCATGTTAAATGTACTAGTATGTAACTATAGAAGTAGTATGTGCCTTACGTGTCGTAATCTGAAGTATATATAAGATACAAGAACGTAAAAGAACCAGTTTCACACTGAATGTGATAGAGCTGAGAACTCAGGAGCTTTACAGTTTTAGGGATTCATCTTTTGCTTGTAAAACTTTGAACTGTAGTAGAGAAAAGACAACGAAAAGCAATTCAAGACTCAAGACTCTTTTTTGGATACGTGTCGCGTACAAAGACAATTCAAGAGCTCGCAGCAAATGAGACGTGTGAGCTGCTCTCACAATAAGTCAAAAAACTGCTATCAATAAAGAAAACAGAAACCACCAGCGAAGTGCAAGAAATCCGAAAACTTACGGAGGCATCCTGCGACGGCTGCGTCAAAACCCCTGAAGAAGAAGAAGTCCGAAGAGGATCCGAAGAATCAAGGTCCGAAGAAGTCCGAAAGTGCCAGGTCAGATAATTTCTCCTCTTTTGCGTTAGACGGCTGGTTAGCCTGTCAACATAGTAAATCCGAAGAAAAGCGAAAGTAAACGTCCACAGAGCTTCCAGTTTAGTAAGCAACTTAGGGCTTAAGAGAAACGATTCTGCACATTAAGAAACTCTTTTCACAAGCAGTGAATTAGAGACAGAGTGTGGAACGCCAACGGGGCCAAAACGCCTTAACGCTGCACGCCTTAAGACGTCAAAAATTAACACGTCAATATTTCACGCCTACAGACGTCAAAAAAATAACACGTCAATGGGTGCGTTCGACATGGGCTTAGGTCTGTCTGCAGCTGAGGTGACGTAGCACGAGATCTTACGGCGGCTGCAGGATCTGTCTTACGGCGTCTTGCTCTCGCGAGCTTTTTGTACCACGTGACACGATGACGCGTGGTGACGTTTTGCAGCGCCGACTGAAGTCGGACAAAAAAATCTTACCAAGATGCACTGCGTCAATACCAGAATGCATTGCTTTAAGCCAGCGCTGTAAGCGGCTGCATCAAGTCGAACTCACCCATTGACGTGATAATTTTTGACGTCTTAAGGCGTTACTATTTGACGTCTTTAGGCGTGCAGTGTTACGTATGCATGTTAAATGTACTAGTATGTAACAATAGTAATCTGAAGTATATATCAGATACAAGAACGTAAAAGAACCAGTTTCACGCTGAATGTGATAGAGCTGAGAGCTCTGGAGCGTTAGTTTTTTGACCGTCACGTAACGCCACGTAAAGTGTCTTTGTAGTCTTAGGGATGCATCTCTTGCTTGTAAAACTTTGAACTGTAGTAAAGAAAAGAGAACGAAAGGCAATTCAAGACTCAAGACTCTTTTTTGGATACGTGTCGCAGCAAATGAGACGGCGTGAGCTGCTCTCACACCTCTTCAAACAGCATCTAAGGGATTAATTTACCCCTTACTATTTAGGTTGTCTTACCCATCCAAAAAAAAACAACAACAACCCACTAACATGTATGTCTGTTGTGAACTTTCGTTTTCTCTAACCCATTTTTCATTAAAGTATAAAACTAAGTCGGCGGTAATTTGGTTTAACCACAGTTGTTGATTTTAAACATAGCTTACAGAACAGTCCTGGACTACAAAGCACTGTTGTAAATCGCTCTGGATAAGAGCATCTGCTAAATGCTGTAAATGTAAATAAGATGTGTGGAAATATACAGAAACATGTAATGTGTTAAATAGTTCTGCAGCAGTGAAAATTCTAAACAGACATATCTGTCGTAACAGCAGTTAAGTGGAGAAACTACAAACAGTAGATTTTACAAATAGTGTTCAACAATTTGTGCAATATATTGTAGTAACAGCAGTCAATAATATAAATATATATTCCACTTCTTGAAAAGCAAAAGATGTGGTATGTGGTAAAGCGTGTTTTACACCATGCTCATTAAGATGTGTGGCAATATACAGAAACGTTTAATGTGTTAAATAGTTTAAAAATAGACAGTAATAAATGATAACTTGATCTGCATTAAGATATAAAGCTGTGTCTGTGTTGCGTACAGAGCAGGAGAAAAGTGGACACTGCGTCAAACTGCTGTAAGACGTCCTCTAGCGGCATCTGGAGAATTTCAGCTACTTCCTGTAGGACATCGTTAGCAGCTGCCGAGTCGGAATTCTGTTTAGGGCACAAAATTTGCTGATTGATGCTGCTTTTGTTCACATGTGTTGGAGAAATCTGAATTATAATTAGCCACAAGTGGCACTAAGCGGGGTCCAAGCAAAAGTGTCGAAGAAAGTAGTCAATGAGTCAGAAGTCAAAATTGGTAAAAAATAGCACAAAAAATCTATTATGACATCACATAAATTCATGTAGCGTTTAGCGTCCCTGTTATAACATTGTATACATTTCCCTCTTGTTATATCTTAGTTTTCATCTCCTGTTTAATCGGTGCCATTTATAGTATCTGGGCCAACGCAGTCCAAAGCTACAGAAATGCCAAAATGAGCCCAAATTGGTTCAAAATTACCCCAACTTGTAGTTTTAAAGGTAGTTTTGAACCAATTTGGACTCATTTTGGCATATAATATGAGCTGCTTTTGGCCTTTCTGGGAGAGAACTACATTTTCCGCAATCCACCAAATGCTACTCAGCACCATGTCACAGTAAAGCAAGGGATGGACGTTCCGGAATAAATGCTGAAAATTTCAATAAATGTCTGGATTGTGAGTAGAATGCTGCTTCTTGTTAGTGATCAGCTCTAATATGAGTTTAGTCTGTAATAAAGGGGGAGATGTGACGGAACTGGAGCATTTTAGCGAGTAATGACGCTCACAAGCTTTTATGTGTTTTATGCATTTATTTATGTTTTTGTGCACAGAATATCTCACAAATACTTCCACATACAGAGGGATCAGGTCTTGTCTTCATCAAGGAACTGAAAATGTTGTGTCACTAATTAGTGTCCGTGTGAAACACAAGCGGTGCATGCTCTAGCAAGTGAAAAGAATTAAACGAAGCTTCGATTCTAGAAAAATTTCCTCGAACATTTCTTTAAATAAATTATGTGAGTTGTTCCAATAATTGTTTCAGCTGTAGAAATAGAAAAGGTAAAGAAGCTATTGGATGTTGGAGCTAAGATAACATTAATGTACCGAAACCGTACCGATACCGTGGCCCAAAAACCAGGATACGTACCGAACTGTGGGGACACTTACCAACACGTGTAGATTTGGGTGTAAAAATTACTGCATGACAAGTTCCACGTGTGATTCATGAAGCAGCTGTACCTGTGCTAATCCCTGTGTACGTACATTTCCACGTTGATAAATCTAGCAGCTCAAACCAATCGTAATTTACACGTCGCGCCCCTATTTATTCATGGTGTAAGATGCCGCACCCAAAAACCCTGCGACATGGAGGAACGGAAGGTGGCAAAAAAGAGAGGAACCCGACCTCATCACAACAGAGGTAGAGAAGACTTTTCTAGTATTACTATTGCACTGAAAGCACGTGATGGTGCCAGCACAATAAAGAATGGGTCCTGACTGAAGACGTCCTGCAGAGACAATCAGAGATCTGTCGTTTATTAGCTGAGATACACCGCTCTCTCATTTCACTTAATGACACAAGACATAAATGAAAGATGAAAAAATAAACAAGAATAGTGTCTACAAACATTCTGTCTTGTATGTCAAACATAAGTGTTTAACACTCACATTGTAGAACTGCTGAATGAGGTCCTGTGATTAATGTATAATCATAATCATCCATTGATGGAGGCTTCAGACGCTCATGCGTACAAGTAGTGCTGGGTGATACAACGATGAAGATAATTATCGCGAAATAGCTTTTCCTCGATAGAAAAAATATAGTCGATATAAAGTCGATATAAAGTCGATAGCACTCATTCCGTCCACCTTTTGATTTCACGAGAAGCGAATGATAATGAAAACAGCGCCGTGCCGAACCGATCGTGTGGTCACCGCTCACGGCAGTCAGGTTGACGGACAGAGCAGCCGAACCAATCACGTGGTTGCAAAAGAGTTCCAGCTCACGCAAGTTAAGTAAGCGTGGTTTCTCACATGCTACAGCGGTGGACTGCAGCAGCCGTGCACGACAGTATGTCGGGAGAGCGAGCAAGATTTAAAAAAAAAAGACGACTAACAGTACCGTTATAGAAAGACACCTCAATGGACACTGTGCTCAAAGGATGAGGACATTATTGAAAAAAAAAGGGTCCGAAGAATTCCACAGTTTGGAAATATTTTGGCTACTCAAAGTCCAATACGAAGCAGAGTAGTGCACAATGCAGACTGTGTCGAAAGCATGTTCCAAGACTAGTCATACTAGAGCTGACATGATTATTCGAGTAGACAAAAATACTTTAAATTCCTTTCACCAGCCAGAGCATGCACTGCTTGTGTTCCACACGGACGCTTATTAATGAAGCACAACGTTTTCAGTGGCACGATCAAGACAAGACCTGATTCCTCTGCATGTGAAAGGATTTGTAAGATGTTCCGTGCACAAATACAGAAGTAAATGCATAAAAGCACATAAATGACATTTTTCGCAAAGTAAACACACGCTGTATTTATGAGCTCGAGTCAAACGCCCCCTTTATTACAGACACAACGCATATTTTAGCTGATAAATAACCACAACAACCAGGTTCTAGTCACACTTCTGCCGTTTATTTAGATTGTCCCATAGATTTTCCATCGTTTATTCTGGAACGCGCGTCCAACGGTTTAATGTGACCAGAGGTGGACAAAGTAGTTAACTTCATTACTTAAGTGAAAGTACAGATACCATTAGTCAAATGTTACTCCAATACAAGTGAAAGTCGTACAGTCAAATTTTTATTTAAGCTAAAGTACTGAAGTACTTGTTTTAAAAAATACTTAAGTATTAAAAGTACATAATCTTTCACCACATTGTTGCATTATTGCCACAACACTTACAATACCTAATGCCTCTGACTAGCTTGTAGACGCTGTAGAATGAGGAACTGGTGGAATGAGAATTAAACACAACCCCAACTTAATCAGGAGGACAGCTGTAAATGCAGCCCAGAACATCAAATGAACATTCCAACCTGCTTAAAACCCAGCTCTACACCTCTAGCTTCTTGACTTTCCAACAGCAACAAATGTTTTAATCAAGACAGAAAACAGCAGAACTGTCTGAACTTGGTTTTATAGTTCCAGTCTACAGGCGTGACGTAACCCTACTGATTACTGATAGACTGTCACCTGCCAAAGAACCAATCACGTTTAAGACAAGGGGGAATAACATCCACTTTATCCACAGATTTGAAAGAAACAAGTAACGAGAACCTTGATAGAAATGTAGTGAAGTAAAAAGTACAGTATTTGTCTTTCAAATGTAGTGAAGTGAAAGTCGTAAGTTACCAAGAAAAATACCACTCAAGTTAAGTACAGATACTCAGAATCTCTACTTAAGTACAGTACTAAAGTAAATGTACTTAGCTACTGTCCACCTGTGAATGTGACACGGCTCCGAGGGGCTCATTTTACAGGCCATTTTACAGTGTTCATCAGAAATGTGCTGATTTCATAACTGCGTCAGCATTTACACATCAAACCATGACAAATTTGAGTAGTGCAGGACGTCCTGAACACAACAACATAAAGCATGTATAGCTAACTTCTGCACACACTAGAATAAGCCTAACAACAAAGGTATTGCCTTTTTTCTATTTAAAAAAAAATAATTTATCCAATTACTCGATTAATCAAATCGTTAGAATACTTGATAACAAGAATCAATGTTCAACTTCTGACAAAGTGAATAATATTTAATTAGAATGAATGTTATGATGTCTTCACTCTTCACATCTCAGTTAGAAATTAAAAGCTGGTTTGACAGTGATTTAACTCATATTGTGATGTATATCGATATCATCTGATATGAATAAAAAATATCGAGATACAGTTTTTTCCATATCGCCCAGTCCTACGTACAATCCAATCACACCAGGAAACCCAGCAATGTCATAAAATTCCCTGATGGTAACATTTTGCTGAGTAAATATGACATAAAATATGTAAAAATAATGGTAGTCATAGGCATGTCAGCAGTAACGTAACTTTACGCATGGAACATTTATAATTACTGCAGTCTGTAATCTTACTATTAGATAAGTCGATAAAGAAAGTTGATTAATCAGATATAACCCACGATAAACATCACCTGAAACATTAATGCTCAACATCATTGAAGGCCAACTATGATGTAATTAATTCTCTGACACAGCTTGATTTCCTCTGCTGCAGCGTGAGTCCTCACTGGATTTTAGCGTATCCTGCGCTCACTCCAACATTGATAAATCACGAAATGATCGAAGACCCGTTTTTCTTTCGTACGCACGTTTGATAAATGCGGGCCACTGTGTTGAATGCTGTGAACAAATACTCATGTTGTGACTTTTTCCAACATAATTTTATTAAACATTAACACAAAATGTGTAAACTGAAGCGCTACATGTGATTTGTGTAATTTTTCTTCACATTTGTTGTAAGAGTGTAGCCCCTGTAACCCAGTCTTTCCTCAGAAACTACTATAGCAGCTAAGATGTAGTGTCACGCCTTTACTACAGAGCTGCTACATTTACACAGATACACAATGTTGGATCAGAGCTGGAACTATAGACAACCATGTCTTTATGTTGAACTCACACAGTACAAATCTGATCATATGAGCAGAGCTTCTGTTATTCAGATTTGTGGTGAGGTCAGGATACGGCTTCTCTGTAGGTTCGGGCTGTGCTTCTCCCAGAGAGATCAAGGTCGCGGGGGAGTACAGGGTTACAGGCACAGGGGACAGGAGACTACAGGCACCTCCGTTTTCTACAAGAAACGCGCTCTTCTCTTTTCGCCTTTTGGTCAACTGCTTTGTCAACTTCGATCAATCACCGCAGATCCAGTGGCCAATCAGATCACTGAATTCCATCTATTTCTTCTACCATTCCGTTCCTCGAGCCAATCCTGTTTGTGATGCTAACTGTTGGATTCTCAGGTTTGAGAATGATGAGGCGGAGAGTTCTTAACGTTTCAAAAGCTTTATTTACAGAAAAGAGTAACAATGTTCTTACAAGATGTGCATTCGACCAGTCAGTGTTTCTCTCTCTGTCGAAACTCTCTCTTCCTCGCACCCAAGATTATACCTCTTTATCTACTCCTCCGGGGCCTCAATGACGCCCGTTGGAGACACTAAATCTAGCACAAGGGTCTATTTTGTCTTGCTAAGATATTCGTTACAAGGGAAAGGGTTAGAAGCAATGCTGCACCTGGTAATATGTAGATTTAGGATGACAGGGTGTAGGGGTTGGTTCGGGCAAGACGTTAGGAATGTACCAGGAACAACTGGGGTGTAGAGGGGTAAAGATAAAGGGCTCCCTGAGAGTAAATCTCAAAAGATGCGCACATATGAGGTGACTACAAACTACTTATACTGTAAGGATATAATTGAATGAATATACTTGTGTATGATTGAATATAAATGAATAAAATCAAGTAAAATCCATCAGCTGTGAATCCATCCGAGCTGAATGAAACACGTTAATTATCAGCAGCAACATGACTCTGATCAGTAAGTTTCAGATTAAAGCTGCAGTTGTTCTGTTTACAGGTGTGGAAACAATGAGGCGTCTTACACAGAGTCCAGCCATTCTACTGCTGTTCATCACATGTGTGCTCCCAGATGTGATCACCACAGCACAGGGTTTAGTAATAGACAAAACACAATGTGTAAGTTGGTAGATCACAACATGACAAACTTGTTCATAAAAATGCTCGTTGATGTAACATCGAGTATTTTAGTTGATCTGCAGTTTAACTGATTAACTCTGTTGTTGGTGTTAGATTCAGCAAGGACAAGTTCACACCCTCAGTGCGTCCTGTGTTGATATTTGTTCTGCTGGACGCTGCACTTACACAGTCCCACATGGTCTTACAGAGTTACATGATGAAGGTTGTGAATTGGTCTGGTACAAGGTGAGTGTAATATCTACTGTGTGTCTGCTCTACATGTGATCTGCTGCTAACAGTAGGAGACACTTCAGCATGTGATTAACTGAATCTTCCTCTCTAATCATGCTGTGTAGGATGGAGTTATCATAGGTGATGCTACTCGACCAGACGAACTGTCTCCTCCAGCTGTAGAGGTCACACCAGCACATCTGATCACTAAGGACTGTGTGGATGGAGTTTGGTTTGATATCCACTGCAGGAGCATTGAGGTAGGTTTACATGCTGCAGCTGAAGATAATGTCCTGATTTTGAGAGTGAATATACTCTGTAATTTTTTTATTGTACTTTATTATATTATATTATCAAACTCATTTAATAATTATTTAATACATCATTTTTGTTTTGTAGGGTGTATGTACTGTTGAGTACAGAGGTATGTACCAGGCTGGAATCATTCCTCATCATGTTGTTAAGAATAATCATTTTGGAATTATGAGGGTTTATCAGTGAATGAGTTATATTCCTTTCTCTGTATTTGAACAAAGAGAAGCAGGTGAGTAGTGTAATATCTCATTCACCTGTAATGCATTTCTGCAGCCGAACACTTCACTTGTGTAAGAGTTGTACAGTTGTACAGTTTTCTGCCGCTTTCAATCAGCTCTGTGGTCCTTCTGACTCTTTTGAAACAGAAGAGCTTAAGTCCTGGTTTTATTCTTGCTGTCAAACGATCATGGACTCTGTGGCTCCATTAAAAACCAGGCAGCCTAAGGCTAAA
Organism: Distichodus sexfasciatus; assembly: GCA_032718565.1. Classification (NCBI taxonomy): domain Eukaryota; kingdom Metazoa; phylum Chordata; class Actinopteri; order Characiformes; family Distichodontidae; genus Distichodus; species Distichodus sexfasciatus. Next base: position 9,041 of record JAVGVS010001820.1, read on the forward strand.
TCTGAGCCTTGGTTTAATGACCACACTCGTGCTGTTAAGAGGGAATGTCATCGAGCAGAACGCAGATGGAAAAAGGATAAACTGCAAGTGTCATTTCAAATTCTAAAAGACTGCTGGCATCGCTACCAGAACACTATGTTAAAGAGTCAAAAAGGGAATACTTTGCAAATATTATTTCTTCCAGCAGCCATAATCCATGTGTGTTATTTAAGACCATTGACTCTGTTCTTAATACCCCATCAAATGTCTGTTTGGATGTTTCTCCCGATATGTGCAATAATTTTCTGAGCTTTTTTATAGAAAAGGCTGTCATCACCAGGGCTCTTATCACAGCTCCTAACTCTGATCCCTCTGTTTTTGTTTCTTGTACTGCTGTTTTTACTCAGTTTGAGCTTGTGACACTCTCCAGGGGATGTGGTTTGTCATATTAAGCCCGCAGGTTCCCCCCAGGATCCCTTTCCTCCACGATTTTTAAAATAAATTTTTCCTAGTATAGGGCAGACTGTCCTTGACATTATTAATAGCAGTCTGTCCTCTGGTGTGGTTCCTGCAAAGTTCAAACATGCAATAGTGGAGCCACTGCTTAAGAAATGTGGCCTTGATCACACAGCATTAGCTAATTATAGGCCTATTTCCAAGTTGCCTTTTCTTTCCAAGGTTTTAGAGAAAATTGTTTCTTGTCAACTGAAATATTTTCTAGATGATAATGGCATCTTTGAGGTTTTTCAATCAGGTTTTAAAACCCTCCATAGCACAGAATCTGCATTATTAAGAGTCTTTAATGACATCCTTTTGGCATGTGATTCTGGTAACTATGTTGTTCTTGTCTTGCTCGACCTAACAGCTGCCTTTGACACAGTGGACCACAATATTTTAATATCCCGATTAAGTGATCTAGTGGGTATTGGTGGCACTGCACTAAACTGGTTTAAGTCTTATTTGACAAATAGAACTTTTTCGGTCAGCTTTTTCGGTTCCGAATCACCTTCTGCTTCTTTGCCATGCGGCGTCCCACGGGGCTCAATTTTAGGGCCACTGCTGTTTTTATTGTATTTATTGCCTCTGGGTGAGAAAGCATGGGATCTCTTTTCAGTGTTACGCTGATGACTGCCAAATCTATCTTCCATTGAAGCAGAATGATGGTATCTCCATAAAATATCTTTTGGCATGCCTAGATGACATTAAAGCTTGGCTGGCTTTAAACTTTTTAAATTTTAATGAAAAGAAAACAGAGGTGTTGGTGTTTGGACCTAGTGGTCCCTGTGAGTCCTCTTCTGTTGATTTGAGACCCTTGGAAGTTTATTTTAAACCTGTTGTTACTGACCTTGGTTTTGAGTTGGACAGTGATTTTAAATTGGACAGCCAAGTTAGAGCGGTGGTGAAGTCTAGTTTTTATCATTTAAGGTGACTGGCAAGAGTGAAATCTTTTCTTTCTAGGCAGCACTTTGAAACAGTGATCCATGCTTTTATTACGTCTCGTCTGGACTACTGTAACTCACTTTATGTGGGGGTTAGTCAATCGTTGCTCTCACGCCTGCAGATGGTCCAAAATGCCGCTGCAAGGCTGTTAACAGGAACTTGTAAAAGAGAGCATATAACCCCTGTGCTGGCCTTACTGCACTGGCTGCCTATGTCTTTTAGAGTGGATTTTAAAATTCTTACGTTTGTTTTTAAATGCCTTCATAATCTTGCCCCGCCTTACCTCTCTGAGCTTCTTCATCCCTACACACCCTGTCGGTCTCTTAGGTCCTGGTAATCTGCTCCTGGAAGTACCGAGATCCAGGAGGAAGCCTGAGGACAGGGCTTTTTCTGTCGTGGCGCCTAAACTGTGGAATAATTTGCCCTTGCATGTTAGGAGAGGCCCCTTCACTGTCAACTTTTAAAATACGTCTTAAAACCCATTTTTATTCTTTGGCTTTTGGCATCAGTGAGGACTTAGTTTCTATCCATTGTAATTAAATTAGCTAGTAATTAACTTATCTGTCTTTTATTTATTTATTATGAATGTTGACTATTTAGTTTCAGTGTACAGCACTTTGTGTCAGCTGTGATTGTTTTAAAGTGCTTTATAAATAAAGATGATGATGATGATGAAATGTCTGATTGTGTTTGTACATTTTGGTATGACAGAGCAAAATCAACAACATACAGACCCTGATGAGAAGTCAGCTCCAGCTGCTGGTGAGAAGTGTCTCTGTTCCTCTACATTAGTGTGTGTGTAGCAGTGCTGTTGTCTGTAGTGTGTAATATAATGTGTTTGTGTTGGAGGTGGAGTTGTAATTGTAGAATATTCAGTTATCAACTAAGAGTGTTTGGAGGTTGTGAGTTCTAGTCTGTGTGTGTTCTACATCCATCAGCATCAGCACTGTGCTTATCAACAAGACTCTTAATGATCTAAATCTACATCATCAATATCCATGTCATGTTTCTCTCATAGCTTTTGTGGAATTGCTCTCTCTGTGTTTGTGTATTAAGGCTTGTATGATATGTTGGTAATGTTGCTGTACCAGGACAATCTCTCTCATGCTGTCTCATCATGTGTTTTATCAGGTCGGTCCAGGACTGGTGTGATAGTAGGTGGGATAATAGGTGGGATAGCTGTGGTCATACTGTGTGTCGTGGGTGGGATCTGGTACAAGCGTCATTCTTCTCAGTAGGTACCTCTAACACACACACCAAACCTGAAACATTCAGCACATTTTTACTCATCACACAACAATGTTCTTTACTTTGCTCTTATGTGAGTCTGTGTGTAGTGTTAATCTGTTAGAGTGAACACATGACAGTTGTGACAGCACTGAGAACTTTGCATTTAAAAATGTATATTTTATGTTGTATTTATATATTGTTTATTCTATGTGCCTTATTTGTTCATTGTTCCTTGTTCTGTGCACTGTGAAAACTTGAGCCACCTCGTCTGGTCTCTCTGTATATCTGTACAGTATATAACAGAGATGACAATAAAGTTTGCTTTGAATTTGACCTTGATTTCTATCAATTCTAATACTCCATCACTCTGTTTCTCTGACAGTGAAGAAGCTGAAATGGGGGTTTTAACTGAAGACCATCAACGCTGGGGGAGACTGCACTTGAACCACACCACGACAGTGCAGTTTAAACAAAGCTTTGATAATCATCATTCATTCATTCATTCATTCATTCATTCATTCATTCATTCATTCTCTGAACCGCTTAATCCCAACTGCGGTCACGGGGGGACCGGAGCCTCCTGAACCTCATCCTTAAACCCTGGGTGTCACCTTGACCTTAGTACTATGCTTTAAGAAACACTATGAGCCTTCTGGATCTCAGCCCAATGGAGCAGTTGGTGGCGTATCGGTAGGGTGTTCGCCCCGTGATCTGAAGGTCGCAGGTTCGAATCGGTAAAGTTACCACCGGTAAAGTTACCACTGAGGTACTCATGAGCAAGGTACCGTCCCCAAGCACTGCTCCCTGGGCGATGCCCATGTCAGCTGCCCACTGCTCCTTCACGGATGGGTTAAATGCAGAGGACACATTTCGTTGTGGTGCACTCACTTTCACTTTACACTATGAGACTTCAGTCCTAAGAACCAGGGAACAACCCTGGGCCGGCGCCAACACACTGCATGACACACACACTCACAGAGTCACACTCCGGGCCAATTTAGAGTCACCAATTAACCTATATGGGAGGACTATGGAAGGAAACTGGAGCATCTGGAGGAAACTCACACGAACACGGGGAGAGCATGCAAACTCCACACAGAAAAACCCTACTACTGAACCGGGCTTCGAACCCAAGACCTTCTTGGCGTGAGGCGCAAGCGCTAACCACTGCGTCACCGCGCTACCCGAGATCTGGATAAGTCTGTGTTAAATGATGGTAATGTATATTAACATCTGTAACAAACCAAAATTTATGCCATGTATGTATCGATGTATGTATGTATGTATGGCTTTGTTCTTTGTGTGTTACTGTTGTAATGTGTAACTCTTAATTTTTATTATCTTTTTCTACTCTGGCTCTATTCAATTCAATTCAAATTTATTTATTTAGCGCTCTTAACAACAGTCATTGTCACAAAGCACTTTACATATAACCGGCCTAAACCCCCCAACAAGCAAGCCTGAGGCGACAGTGGCAAGGAAAAACTCCCTGTAATAGGAAGAAACCTTGAGAGGAACCAAGACTCGGAGGGGGACCCCATCCTCCTCTGGGCGACCGGGTGCACGAATATTTGATGTACAACAAGCAATAGTTCAAGATGAGTTGTTAGTTATTTAAAGAAGCAAAGATACAAAAATAGTCCAAGGGATATTTCGAATCCCGGGTTGTTGATGGGCCACTTGCAGGACCCTCTCAGCAATATTAAGCTGAAATTAGTTCAGTATTGTGCTGCTAAGTCAGTAGACGTCCATAGGGTCCAATCCCAGTTGGTTTCATGATGATGTCCCCATGGAGTCTTGGTGCGGGTTCAGTGGGTCAGGATCAGCTCGGGAGGGTTGACAAGGTCAAGCGTCAGCTCAGGACGTCTCCGGGGACTCCTGGTGAGTTCAGTTGATCTACTCCTGCTCTATAACTGCTCTTTTAGAATGTTATTTTATGGGCTGAAGATTTTACACTTCAAATTCATGATCAACACAATAACAAAAGTTAAACACTATTACTTTTACAAACACTTAATGGCTTGTTTTTGTTGTGATTGTGATGTTATGATGTTGAGATACGATGTTATTCAGCGTCACACAGACAAATCTCATTTAGACTTAAAGACAAAGACTGTAATTTAGAGTTAAAAAACCAAAGATGTAAGTGTTAATTTTAGGATAAAAATACTCATTACTACTGAGATTCCTGAAAGTAGCGTTAGCTGAAAGTTATGAGCCTGTTTTGAAAATGTACTGGTTAGAAAGTCCACTGTAACAGTCATGTTAACATACTTCTCTCATTTCAACTTAATTATTTATACAGTTTCAACTGGAGCTGTCATTGTCAGGTGTTTAAGTCCGTTCATGGAAATTAAATGTAAGATTCCAGATTGACTTAATACTGTGAGTTATAACATTTCCAAACTTCAGTTCAACCAAGGAGACCACTCAGTAATGATGTGCAGATGAAGCTTTATGAAGTATTTGCAGTAAATATTGGCACCACTAGATGGAACTCTTGACTTGAAGGAAAGGGCTAAAGGCGTTGCATTTTGATAAATTGTGTCATTTTCTTAAAGTCAAGACCGCTTATATACAGAACTAGGAGGCGATTGGACGTGCCAACGCTCATTAGGTCTCCTTGTTTCAACTTCCGTATTCACTTTCATTTCAGCTGCTGCATTAAAGTTTCAACTAAAATCCACTTGTATTTACCAATTACTTCAACTGATTATTTTAAGTCTAGTTTTATCTTTGTGTTGCTCTCTGTAAGAAATCCCTGTTAGTGTTTCATTTACAACTTCACACTCTACATGACTGTTACATCTGATTCATCTGTAAGATGTTGTACATTACTGGAAACAACCACGATATACTGATATTTCAGTTTTGCACATTTAAATACATAAAGTTCCCATGTGGTGTATTAACACATTCACTTTTTATGTCATAAAAGTTACATAAAGTAGAGATTCAAGTTGAAGTAAATGAAAGTTAATCCTTTTTTAATAATCTGGATAATTATTGTACAATTTGGTACAAGATGTTTAAAATACTTCCGGTAACGTTTGTACTAGTGATGTGCAGATGAAGGTTCATGAACCATTTGCTGTAAGTTCTGGCAACACGAGACGGCTCTCTTGACTTTACCATCTTCACCATCTAGTGGTGCCAAATGGTTCATGAAACTTCATCTACACGTCACTAGTAAATATGCTCATCTATTAAAGCTGAAACATCATTT
>JAVGVS010001821.1:0-14907 GCA_032718565.1 Distichodus sexfasciatus
GGAATCGTCTGATCATTGTTCTGTGTTCAAGTCATCGATGTCAGACTCATGTTGAGGTTTGTCTGATGTTTCCAGCTGATATTTGATGCTGCATTTATTGTATGTGGGAAAGGTAGCGCTTGTGTCAGACATGTCCAGAGTATCTTGTGTTGATGTGCTGGACTCTGGCTTCACTGGTGCTGGACTTGCTCATGGTCAACATCAGATATCAGCATGGCTCCCATATCCCCATATCCTGCATCACTATTTGTTATGATGATATTTATTAGTAGTAAGATTTATCTTCTGTGTCTCCACAGCTGCAGCAGCTCAAATCATTTCACCAGAACAATCAACTTGCAGAGCAGACTTTCTACCATGTACGTAACACACACACACACACACACGTCCTTGTACTTATATAGTAGTGTGGACCTCCATTGACTTCCATATTACTGTATGTAAATAATACTACATCTAACCCTAAACATAACCTCAGTAACCAAAAGCTAATCTTTCTACACCTTTTCTTTTGCAAAGAAACTTGTATTTTTTTGTAAAAGCAGTTTAAGGAAGTGAGGACCACTAAAAAATTTTCTCACTTCCCAAAAGTGTCCTCACTCTGCTGGTTGAAAACTCATTTTGGTTCTCACAAAATAGCAAGTACAAGAACACACACACACACACACACATACAATAAACCTGCAGAGCAGTCTTCTTACCATGTACCTAACACACACACACACACACACTCATGCACAGACAAACACACATACACACACACATAGACAACCAGACACACACACACACACACACTCAGATACACACCTCACACACAGATTCAAACACACACTATTTTGATCATGTTCATAATACAGAAGTGTGTAAAATGTCCATTTCTGATCATTATAAAACTAAATTAAACTAGAGTTTAAACTAAAATCTTGTTATTTATCTGTTTTTTTAGATTACTGTCATTTGACTCTGGATCCCAACACAGTACATCGTAACCTCATTCTGTCTGAGAAGAACAGAGTGGGGACACGCAGTGGGACAGTCCAGCGTTACTCTGATAATCCAGAGAGATTTGACTCCTGCATTCAGGTGTTGTGTAAGGAGAGTGTGTGTGGACGCTGTTACTGGGAGATTGAATGGAGCGGTGTTCTTGTGGACATAGCAGTGTCATATAAAGGCATCAACAGGAAAGGACGGGGTAATGAGTGTGTGTTTGGACTCAACAATCAGTCCTGGAGTCTGGTCTGTTCTTCCTCTCTCTCTTTCTGGCACAACAACATTAAGACTAAGATCTTATCATCACCATGCTCCAGAATAGGAGTGTATGTGGATCACAGTGCAGGAACTCTGTCCTTCTACAGCGTCTCTGATACAATGAGTCTCCTACACAGAGTCCACACCACATTCACACAACCACTCTACGCTGGCTTCTGGGTAAATCAAGAATCATGTGTGAGGTTGTGTGATGCTGAATGAAGTATCAGTGTTATGTTTACAGTAGTAATGATGGAGATTGATGGTGTGTTTGCTCCTTCCACTATGTACAGTACACACTCTCACACATTTATTCTACACACATCATTATTCCCAAAGTTCAAATCAGAAATGCAGTGTAAGGTGTAAAACTGCTGTCTGTATGTGATCAGCTGGATTTACTCTTCCACACAGCCTCCTTCATGGACATTACAGCAGTGACTCTTCACTCACTTCTTGCTTTAGCTTTATTCTTTTCTTCTGACGTCTGTTTTTAACTGGAAGATTTGTGTATCAACTGGAACAGTGTTGAGTTCAAGTTGTTTTGTTGAGTTAATAATTGATGCAGCTGATTTTTAAATCCTCTTATCCATCACCACCTTACTTACAGACAAATGTACTTTTTGGCAGTTGATGTTTTTAACATAAGAATTTCAGCATGTTAAATGTATGCTCATGTAAATATCAAAAGGCAGAAGAGTAATCACATAAAACACCTTCATGAAAATAACATCCACAGTGTAGTTAGTGTCTCCATGTGTCCTGACTGGTTAATTAGTTTATTCAAGTAGAGGGAGGGAAATTTCCAGAAGGAAACTGTAGCATTTTGTTGTCCGGTGAAGCTCTAGACCTGCTTAAAAGGAGAAAATAGGATTAACTGGAGTTAGATTACAGAGGTTATGGAGATCCACACATTCATAACGTTACAGAGAGAGAATAAAATACAATAATTAAATCAATGAAGAATAACAGTGAAAAGGCGTTATGGAGACGCCAAGCGCTTTGCCAGCGTTATGATGAAGCACGCCACATTATGCAGGGGTGTTATGGAGACACCAGCGCTTTTGGTATCGTGTAGGACGTAAACTATGAAAGGCATTATGGAGACGCCAAGCGCTTTGCCAGCGTTATGAAGCACGCTACGTTATGCAGGGGCGTTATGGAGACGCCAACGTTATGGACAGTCTGAAGTAATAGAGAAGGTTATGAAATCCGTAGCAGGAATTATATGACAAAGTAAATCCACCACCACCAACGACTGATCTGAAAAGTACTCACGTCAGATAATGCCATGGATGCAGCTCTGATCCGAAAGGAGTGACCGGTGTATCGAGCGTGAAGGATCCCGCAGATAAGTAAGAGTGTTTTTAGATGAGAAATAAATCAGTGATGAGACATAGGTGTGCCGTTGGGTGTTACGAAAAGCGAGTCAGAAGTAGTGAAGCGTGACCACAATCTGAGATATTTAATCATGGAAGCAAAAGGACAATAATCGTTACGAGCAATAAAGACACTGCACCCACTACCAACAGAATCAGTTTTACTATGATTCAGAACAACAGAGAAAGACAAAGCAAAAAACAATCAGAGATACGAAGAACCCGACAACGAGTAAACTTAGAAGAAGAAGAAAACTCACACTTCTTTTAACACTTCCAGTAGTTTTAATAAAAGGAGCACAGCAAAACAAATGAATAACATTGAAAAAGAACGAAGAGTGACAGTCTCACAGCTTCAACACCGATTTGTCAAAACCTCCAAGTTTAAGTTGTTTGTCTCAGGCATGTGAGTGTTAAAGCCATGTTGTGCAGAGAGGAAATAATGAGAAAAATACGCAAAAAGTCCAGCTGAGACGTAGTAGCACAGCTTCCGTGGTATCATGTATTCAGCAAGGTAGTTGAACTTGGAAGTGGAGCCCTCTTGTGACACACGACTGTCATTACAGCTTATATTATGTTGTCCAGGTAGAAACTGTTCTCTTGTGACACACACTGTCATTACAGCTCATATTATGTTGTCCAGACAGAAACTGTCCTCTTATGACACACGACTGTCATTACAGCTCATATTATGTTGTCCAGGTAGAAACTGTCCTCTTGTGGACACCACTGTCATTACAGCTCATATTATGATGTCCAGGCAGAAACCGTCCTCTTGTGACACACGACTGTCATTACAGCTCATATTATGATGTCCAGGTAGAAACTGTCCTCTTGTGGCACACAGTGTCATTACAGCTCATATTATGTTGTCCAGGTAGAAACTGTCCTCTTGTGGCACACGACTGTCATTACAGCTCATATTATGTTGTCCAGCAGAAACTGTCCTCTTGTGGCACACGACTGTCCATTACAGCTCATATTATGTTGTCCAGACAGAAACTGTCCTCTTGTGACACACGACTGTCATTACAGCTCATATTATGTTGTCCAGACAGAAACTGTCCTCTTGTGGACACGACTGTCATTACAGCTCATATTATGTTGTCCAGGTAGAAACTGTCCTCTTGTGGACACCAATGTCATTACAGCTCATATTATGACGTCCAGGCAGAAACTGTCCTCTTGTGACACACGACTGTCATTACAGCTCATTACAGCCCAAATGCTGAGATCATTTTTGGCTTCTCCCGTTAGACCAATGAGTCTTATTCACCAACATTTTCTTTTAAACCGAAGTAAAAAACAAAACAAAGTTAAGAACACAGAGCTAACAGTCATGTGCATGACGTACAACTACTAGGACCAGCAACAATAGAATAATAATAATAAGCATCATTATCATTGCCACCATCAGCTTTATTCAGCTCTTAAAGTGTCTCTGAATGAAATGAATAACCCTCACCCTGTTTAAACTGCATCCTCTAGTGCAGGGGTATTCAATTAAAAGTCACTGAGGTCCAGTTATTAAATTTCGTCCAAGTAGAAGGTCCGAACCGAAGTCCATCTTAAAGCCTTCCCCTTATAGCAAATAAATTCAAGGGCTTTATTTCAGATTAAAGAAAACAGAAACCTCAGAATAAAATAAATAAAAAAAGTGCAAACAGAGTGGATTAACTCCTTTTTCTCTTAAATTAAATAGGTCCCAACCTGAAGAATTGAATTTCCCTCAAATGATGTCTCAGCAACGGCATTTAAGCACTCCTGCACAGCTGTCCCATCACTAAAAGTTTTTTTTATGTTGCCCCAAAATCCACGCTACTTTTAAGGAACATTCGTTTGCACGTTGCTGGGCTGTAAATGTATGTGTGATGAGTAGGGTAGATCGGTTATTTTGCGTGCCCTCAGCTCGGACTACAGGGGATAACTTCGCTCAAAAGAGCTGTGCTTTGTTTCGTAGTGGCGCTTCACGTTGTCGCTTTCAATTAATGCCACGTTTTCAGAGCATATAAGGCAGACTGGTTTTGAACTGCTCGCCGGAAGAATGAACATATATTTCTCAGTCCATTCATCTTTAAAACAACGATTTTCATCATCTGCTTTCCGCCTTTTGGAGCAAGCCATGTTGAACTCTCTTCCTCTCTGCCGTGGTAAACTAACGATTTTATTGGCTCAACTGTGTGAAGCTATTGTCGTATTAACTGGAGTAGCAGCATCCGCTGTCAGTGGCCACGACCGTCCAAAATAATGCTCCATGAAAATTACTTAATGTCGTGAATTTACAGACTGGTCACGGGTCCAGACATAATCATCACTCTGTCCGGATCCGGACCGAGGTCCGCCATTTGGTGATTCCTGCTCTAGTGGCACAGCGACATCATTACAATTTAATTAACAAGTTAATAAACCCATATCCAACACAAAACACATTTTAAAAGATAAAGCTGATCAGTTTTACATCTGTAAGAATTTTACCTGTAAATAAATGTCAGAAACATAAAACCAAGTTTCTGGTTAAAAATGACATGTTCTGAAAGAATAGTTATCTTGATACGTATAATATTTGCCCTTGTCAGTAATTCAGTAATTCTGCTACACACTGGAATGACATGACATTTTGCAGTTTGTCACCTGCCTGGTAAATTTCCATATTCGTTCCCCAAAGCAAAGCTGATGCAGGAAGATTCCAGTGATGTGTCTGTTTATCTCAAACCTTGATTTGCCATAGAATGTTGTAGCAAATGTCAAAGCTATGGCAATTGGTAGTAAGTTGTCATTTTGTAATAACTCTCACCAACTAGTGGAATTAATCATGGACAAATGACCAGTCAAATCATAAACTAAGCTCCTCTTTTAAATAAATAACCAACACTAGCTCAAAAGCAAATTTATTTAATTCAATAAACAAAACTCAAACACAAGACACTAAGCACAACTCTACATAAGGTACTCTGAAATAACAGGAACACAACTGTTGCTATTAACTCTCCATCAAAGAAACCAAAGAAAACACCACACACAGCAATTAAATCAATCTTGAAGTTCACATCAGAAATAAAATATATAAATAAAAAATAAATATAAACAAAAGTACAAATTCTCACAAGAAAAGGTCAGTATCCAAAGCCAAGAAGGGTTGATAAGGAAACTAATTATTCCCAGAGCTATAATGGATAACCTTAAATGAGTTTGCCAGCAACCAGTGTTATGAAGAGATGATTGTGCTGAATATTTGTTCAAATAAATTAATCTTTAATACGGCAACCCAGTAGCACATCTAACACACATATAAAATCCTTAGTATTTTATTATTATAAGGTAAGAGAAAACAGTGACTACTACCACCGCCACGTAACTGCCTGTGAATTACAAACCAAATAAATTAAAACCACAATCCTTATTAATAACCTATAAAATCTAAATTAAATAAAACCTATACCTTTGAAACAGTAGCAGAACACTTTGGGGGAACCAGGCACATGCTACTTCGCTGGGTTTCCACGTCAATATTGCTCCAACTGCGCCACATTATCCAGTAATTAAATCACACCTCTGGAGCTACCAACTGAAAGAATGTAAAACTCTTACCAGTCTGATCTGTGCCACCAGTGTCTAAACTGAAGAGTGACTTCATCAAGTCATTCTATAAAGAAAGCTAATATGAAATGGCATCGTTAATGTACTGTATGAGCAGCTTTGGGTGTAGAAGCACAACATACTCTTACATACACGGTATATAAACACAGCAAATTACAGCGTTCTGTAAATAACTGGAAATGCACAAACGTATCTTTTCTCTGAATATGTTAGATACATTAGTTATCATGAAATTATATAATTAAGAACAGTTGTGTTGACTGTTGAGGAAATGCATTGGCAAATTAGCCCCTTTAGCAGAATGCTAAAAAAACTGCTAGTTCGTCTGACAAGAAGCTTCAAGAAAAGTATACTTTAAAGCATAATCATGTGGAGTTATATATATGTGACCCAATCTGCCATAATGAGTCAGAAGTCGGCGTTCTATTTATATAGATACGGGCCAATTATGTTGAAAAACTTCAAAAATATCGTTTTTTCCTTTTTGGAGACCAGATTAATTTTGAAGACCTTTTCTTTCATATAAGACCAAAAAAGAAAAATTGATATTTTTGTGTCAGGCCTCCCCCAGGACAGCTGGCCCCGGTGGCCACCAGATGCCGCCAAAGACACTATAACTAGTGCTTCCCCGGTCCATGTTTCCCTCTGTGTTTCATGCCCATGTTTGGTAATGTAGTGTGGCTCCTCCCTTCTGTGTCAATCTGTGTGATCTGTTGGTTGTCCCGTGATTGTCTTGTCTTATGTCATAGTCTTGCCCCTATATAAAGTGGTCATTTGTCTTTAGACTTCGTCTTCACCGTCTATATTCCCCTCACTTCGTCATGCCCTTGTCTGAACCACCGTGTTCTGCTCTCTCCTCCTTGGATGCCTACCCATGTTCTTGTCTATCATCTGCTGTCTGATGTCTGCCATCTGTCCTCTGTCTAAAAGCCCAGATGAGTCTGTCTTTGTCGTGTGCTATTTGTTAGTCTCTGTTAGTCTATTAGCACTGTTAGCCTTAGCCATAGTCACCTCCCGTCAACCCTTGCCCTTTAGCTTAGTGTTAGGGTAGGTATTAGTGTTAGCATTAGCGTTAGCATTAGCTTTAATGCTAAGGTTAATGCTAATGCTAACGCTAATACCTACGCTAACACTAAGCACTAATACCTACACTAACACTAAGCTGTTAATGCTGTTCTCGGTTCTTGCGTCACGTCACGTCACTTCCTGCTTTTGCCGATGCAAGTCGGAGTCTCTTGCCGGTGCAACTCGGAGTCTCTCACTCCTTTTTTCCCTTTCATACTCAAATTGTATTATATTCTGTCAATTTCTTACTACGAACTTTTTATATAAAAGGACCAACGACTGATTGGACATTGCTTGGCGTGTCATTTAAATTTTTTTCGCGAGGAACTGCCAAGCGTATAGGGCTTCCTCCGCCCAAAACGCACAGCGTCTTAACCTTAATTTTCTTTTTTCCTTTCCTTACGCTAAGCGATTTAAATAATATAACCAGCGGCTAAAACCTATGTAGCGCCCCTTCGGCCTCTAGCTGGTTCTAAAGGGGCGGTCCCAGGTTCTTTACCTAACCCAGTTAAATCTACTATTTGCTTAACCCCCTTCTTCCCGTGCTTGATGAACCAATTAATTTTTAGCTCTGTTTTACTTACCGCCCTTAGATCTGATGAATTTTATGCTAATCTAATATTATACCCTCTTAGACTATTTTACCCTCCCCTCACATACAATTCAAAGAAACAACTTCTTAAACTGTTGCACAAAAAAAAAAAATTATTTAATAATGAATAGTAGATATTAATTTAATACAACCGGAGTTTAGTATTTTAAAGGTACAACAACTTAAATGATGCTGGTAGTCAAAAATATATATATGTGTACCTTAAATAGACTCCCAGCTTGGTCTCCAAAATAGTACCCCAAATTAGATTGCTATACAAAACAATTAGTCTTCCCACCTATTACAGCACAAAAAATTTAACTAAAATTCTTGGGCCCACACACACCCCTCAGTCCCCGCTGGCAATTTGAATTAAATGGAAAGCTGAAACTAACATTGCAGGCCTGTAGCGGTGCTTGGGTTCGGCGGGGCCCGCAACTACTGGCTGCTTCGCTCCAAACGAAGCAAAAAAAAATAAAAATAATAATGATAAACTGGGTACCCCAGTACTGAAACTCTCCCACAAACGAAAAGGTCGCCTCTCCAGCGGTGCCGTGGGGAACGTCCGTCGCAGTTCCCGCACGCAGCAGCCGAAGTCCCGTCCCAGGCGCTTAGCCTGAGATGCCAGCTCCGTCAACTCCTTCAGCTCCACCCGCGTCACCTCGCACAATCTCCGCAGTCCCGCCTCCCTAGCGCATTCAGTCCGAACGCACCCAAAGGCAAACTTACTCACTGTCACACGAAAACGTTGGCCACGTTGTCTATTATCCAGCTCCGCCTGCGACTCCACACTCTGCTTCTCACTTCCGCTTCCCTTCGACCCCGGCAGTTCATCATCACATACAATTGTAACAAAAATACATTCCACATTCACACACCAGAACAATGAACTTTGTGAAACACACTACTTCTCCCCTATAAATTATTCACATGAAACATCTAAAAAAAAAAACATTTTTAACTTGTATCTTGTACCGAGTACTACATTCCCCACAATCCCAATCGGTAGCCCCAGCGAATGTTACTACCACAGGAACAAAACATAACTTATTTATAACTTCGGTGTAACTGTTTTATCGCCGAAATAACTTTTTTAACCCAAATGAATAATATGAACTATACATATATTTTTTAAACTATACTTAATTAAACAAATCACTTTTTGGTCACCAGGTTACACCCTCCCCCTTCTAACGGCTAGCATGTCCCCATGCGCCATGACCTAGACATGAATATGGCCTTTTCTCTCAGGGTAAGGATTCCTAAGGGCACACTGGGAACACTGGGCCATAGGGTGACACCAGAGTGTGGCACACTCCCTTATTCCTGACAACGAACTACATATGTGAACAACCATACCACGGTGAACAACAGTAAGCGGCCTATCTACCGGTTTCCCTGGTTCATCATAGGTAAGTTTTGTCACAGCCTTTATTTGTCTTCTGGGACGTTCATGAACAGTTCTTCCGACGGGTATTTCAACTGACGTTTCCTCCTCAACCACCTCACTCGCAGAAGGATTTTCTCCCCCTTCAGACCCTGTGACTACCACTGAGTCTAGAACTGGCTGAAGACTACTTCCTATTTCATCTACACTCGGAATCTCTTCAGGCTCTCCCACATCTGGACCCTGGGCTTGTTCTAAGACACTGGGCACTGATTCTCTCTCATCAGAGGCTTCTCTCCCTGTGGCCACAGATGGCTGCAGTCTGAATACTTCCCTCCCGTCATCCCTCACACAGAAATGAGGTTCTCCATAATCCTCATCTGAGGATGACTCTCCAAACTCATCTTGGTTCTCCTCTCCTCTGAATTCCTCAGTCACTGGTTCCTTTGGTACCTGTCTCTGTTCGGTCTGGGTTCTGGTCACAGGTCTATGAGGAGTCTGCTTGTTCTCTTCGGAGCTCATCAACCTCACAGACTCTCCTATCGGTAGTAGGTGGTCTCTGTGAAGTGTTTTTATACCTCCCATACCTCTTTCCGGTTTCAGACGGTACACAGGTAAGTCTGACCACTTCTTCACTACAATATATGGCAATGAGTTCCATCTATCTTGCAACTTGTGTTTTCCAGTCAATCCAAAATTCTTTATCAACACCCTGTCCCCCTCTTCCAGAGTCGGATGTCTCACTCTCTTGTCATATTGCTTCTTGTTTCTGTCATGACTCCGCTGAGAGGCCTCAGCTGCTAGCTTATATGCGTTTTGTAGGTCCCTCTGCAGATTCTCCACATATTGCTGGTATTTTACCTGCTCTTTCCCATCAGCAACAGCGTGGACACAGATGTCAATTGGCAGACGGGCTTCTTGGCCAAACATGAGTAGATATGGCGAGTAGCCTGTAGCCTCATTTTTTGTACAATTGTACGCATGGACTAATTGACTTATATTTTGACTCCATTGCGACCTCTTGGCAGGATCTAAAGTTCCTAGCATGGACAGCAACATCCTGTTGAATCGTTCTGGCCGTGCATCACCTTGGGGTCGGTACTTGTGGGCATGGACTGTAACTGACCAGTCTCTACTGCTTTTTTCACTACCCTAATGACTGGGTCTAGATCTTGAGCTGTCTGCAAGTCATTGTGGCTCACCTGTTCTAGGTTGCTCATCTCCAACTGGGTCGGACAAGCGTAGACACTAGGAACACTCTGGGGGTCCGCTCCTAGTTGGTCAATCAGTCGTCCATTGGGGTGTTTGTCTGGGGTGGCTATTTGACAGATGGCTTTAACCCCATGTGGTGAAATCTCTGTCCAGCCCGGCGACATGTCATTGGCCGGCAATTGACGTGACAACAAATCAGCATCAATGTTGTGCCGACCTGGACGATACTGGACTTTGAAGTCGTAGGTGGCAAGGGCTGACAACCATCTATGACCAGTTGCATTCAGTTTGGCGCTTGTTAAGACATAGGTGAGCGGATTATTATCGGTTCTCACCGTGAACTTTGCCCCATAAAGGTAATCGTGAAACTTGTCCATGACCGCCCATTTCAACGCCAGGAACTGATGAATGGGATAACGCTGCTCGGAGGCACTCAGCTTGCGGCTCGCAAATGCGACAGGCCTTAGGCCTTCCGGATGGTCTTGGTTGAGAACAGCGCCTAAACCATTCAAACTGGCATCTACATGGAGCACATATGGCTTTACTGGGTCAGCGAACGCCAACACTGGGGCATGAGTCAGGCAGTAAATGATGTTGTGAAACGCCTTTGTGCACTCCTCGTCCCATCGTTCACCAAAGGGCTCTCCTTCTTTGAAGTAGGACTTCTTTTGGACGACTTTTCGCCCTTTCCTGGTTGGAGGGTACCCTCTCGTAAGCTCTGTGAGTGGACGGACAATGGCAGAATAATTCTTGATAAAACGGCGATAGTAGCCGCAGAATCCAAGGAATGATCTTAAAGACCTCAGATCAGTTGGCAACTTCCAGTTCTCCACAGCACTTACTTTCTCTGGGTCAGCTGCTATTCTTGAGGCAGACACAATATGTCCGAGATACTTCACTTGTGGTCGACAAAACTGGCATTTATCCAGTGATATCTTCAGACCACATTCTGCCAGTCTGTCAAGCACTCTGAGGAGTCTTTCTTCATGCTCCTCCAAGGTACGGCCAAACACGATGATATCATCAAGATAAACAATCACTTGAAGCAGATGCATGTCACCCACAGCCCTCTCCATCAAACGTTGGAAAGTAGCTGGAGCTCCAGTGATTCCCTGTGGCATCCTCTGAAATTCGTAAAACCCCAGGGGGCATATGAAAGCCGTTTTCTCTTGGTCTTTGGCAGACATTGGGATTTGATAGTACCCACTTCGCAGGTCCAACACTGAAAACCATCGGCTGCCTGAAAGACAATCTAAAGCATCGTCGATTCGCGGCGTGGTGTACTGATCAGGGATTGTTCTGCTGTTCAATGTGCGATAATCAATGCACATGCGCACACTGCCATTTTTCTTTCTCACTATTACTATTGGCGATGCATAGGGGCTTCGTGATTCTTTGATGACACCCGCTGCCAGCAGGTCTTTCAGGTGCCGGCGTACGTCATCTATGTCTGCTGGGGCTATGCGTCGGGACCGTTCTCTAAATGGTCGGGAGTCACTAAGTCTTATGTCGTGCTCTACGCCCTTGGCAAGACCCACATCCTACTCATCGAGGGAAAACACACTGCCCCTTTCAGACAGCTTCTGACACAGCCTGGTTTTCCAGACCTCTGGAATCGGAGAATCACCGAAGTCAAACAATGCCGCGTCAAGGACCTTGGATGTAGACCTAGGTCGCTGGGCAGAAATAACTGTGTCAGTAGGATACACATGAGCAATGACGGTTCCAGCCAACATAGGGGCTTCTTTCAGAGTCTCATTTCTTATAAGGACTTTGAAACTGTTGGCATTCAGCTCTGAAAATGGCAACACCACTGGTTGAATGAGTACACCAGCAGGCAGTGTCACAGAAGGTGGTGTCTCGACCATAACTATGTCTCGTGTCAATGGTCTTTTACATTCAACTGTGCAGATGGCAGATCATTCACCTCTAGCAGGAATGGCTAAAGGGCCTGGACCCATCCATTTGACTTCTCCAATGGGCTCTTCCACATCCATCTCTTTAAGGGGTGGACGGTTCATTCCCAATATCTGTGGTAGAATTCTCAAAGAATGTGCTGGCTCTGACACATCAGTGTCTTTGCATAGAGCGGCTAAGCGGTGAAACATGTTGGCATTTGTCCCAATAATAACAGGGATGTGGTCTGGACCACTAGGCTCAGGGCACACCAGTGCCAACACAGAGAGAGTCTCACACGCTCCAGTCAGTGTTGCTGGAAATTCGATATCTACAACTATGTAGCCTTGGTAAGGGTAGCTAGATGAACTCAAGCCCCAAATTGCTAGGCCAGTGATCGGGTGAATTGGCACTTTATGCAAGTATCTCTTATACCACTGGTCAAATATTATTGTTACTTGAGATCCACTGTCTAACAGTGCTTTGCACACATGGCCATTTATCTTTACTGTCATATTGGAGGCAGGGCCTACCAACCCACTAGGAATGTTGCATGAAGCAGCTTCACGGACATAACTCTTCCCGGAGAAAGCGGTGTCATTGCTCGGTAGAGGATTTGGGCTTTTCTCACTTTTGGCTCTCCTCAGTGAGCGAAGTAACCTTCGGATAACTTCAGGCGGGTTTTCGGGTTCCTGACACCTACTAGCAATGTGTCCATTGCCACCACATCGATAGCAAAAAAATCATCATGTTTCACTGACAATCTGCTTGTTTCACTTGAATTTGCAGCATGCTGCGGTGGTGGTTTTCGTTGTGGTTGTGCATGGTGCTCTACACTCATAACAGTCAACTGATGTTGCAGATGTTGAATCTGAGTCTTTAGCTCTTGCACCTCAGTGTCTGGTTGTGTCTCTACACACTTGGAAGATTTCATCTTAGGTTCTGAGGCTTTGGGAGATGGTACAGGTGCTTTTCGTGACACTTCCAGCTTAGCACGTAGCTCTTTGACCTCAGCCTTCAATGCTTGGATCTCAGTTTGTTTCGGTTCCAAAGCATCTTGAGGAAGCACGGGTTTTGCGGTCACGGCCAGATTACGCCTTTTTGCCTCGTTTTCTTCTTCCTCACGAATTTCATTCAGGAGACTCAAGAAGGTGGGAGGAGATTCTTTTCTTTCTCTCAGTCTTAACTATAACAACATCATGTCAGATTCCACAGCGCCTCTGATCAGTTGTTCAATTCTAGCTCTATCCACTTGTACAGCAAGCAATCCACCCTTCTGCACTACTTTCGTCAGTGACTTCTCCATTCGACAAAGGAACTCGGACAGAGCTTCACCAGGGTTCTGACGAAGAAGTCGGAAAGCAAAGTACAAATCTTCACCTGATTCTGAAATCCCAAACACACTTTCCAGCGCTAGTAAGTAATCTGAAGCACTAGAATCATTACTTGACAATCTAACAGCCTTGATAATCTCAAGAGCAGGACCCTTCAAACTTTCCACAATGCACTTTTGTTTTTCCTTTTCACTACAGTCACACTCAGAAATCATTAACTTAGCTTGCTCAATCCAATTCTCCATGCTTTCCTCTCCCGCCGGAGTAGGAACCACACTGGAAAAAACTCGCAACCTCTTGTAAGCTATGCCCTCACTAGATGTCTTGTTCTTCGCTAAAAGCTCTCCTACAGCATGGATTACAGCTTCTGGAGAACTAATCGAAAGAGGGGAAAACAATGCGTGAACATCTGTCACAGACTTGCCTTCAGCTTGTAGAAGTCTCTTCAGCTTGGCTTCAAAATCATCAGGGCCCGAAGTGACTCCTCTGACAACCTCAATCTTCCAGGCATGTTCACTGTCCTTGGGCAAAACTTCAGAAGGAACATTACTTGGATCTACCTTTCCACGACATTCACACAAGACCAACATACTGGTTGCAGTTGGATCAGCCAGAGTAGCTCTAACACGTACTCGGCCAAAAAGTTTTACAGCTTCAGCCGTGCTTTCAATAAATGCCACCTCAGTATCAATCGGAACACCGATCAAAACAAATGCATGATCAGTTTCAATCAATGCATCTTTGCACCACTTTACTAGCTCTTCCTGTGTAACAGAACCACGTCTTACCTCCATACTCCACAGTCTATCAGAAATACAAATAAAACTTAAACTGAACACTATCCTCTGCACCAATAACACAAACAGGGGAAAACAAAAAAAAACAATCCCAGCGGTGCCTCCAATTTGTGTAGCGCCCCTTCAGCCTCTAGCTGGTTCTAAAGGGGCGGTCCCGGGTTCTTTACCTAACCCAGTTAAATCTACTATTTGCTTAACCCCCTTCTTCCCGTGCTTGATGAACCAATTAATTCTAAATGTTTAGCTCTGTTTTACTTACCGCCCTTAGATCCGATGAATTTTATGCTAATCTGAGACGCAAAAACCGATGGCAACTTCTCAGCGTTCCTGCTCAACTAATAACAACGTGAGTGATATCTGTTCTTTTAAATAAGATGCCTAACGGTGATGTTGTTTTCTG
>JAVGVS010001822.1:0-14899 GCA_032718565.1 Distichodus sexfasciatus
CAAAAAAATATCAGCAGCATGTATCGGCCATCGGCTGACCCTGACTTCTAAATATCGGCATCGGCATCGGTTTTAGAAAAACCCATATCCATCGACCTCTACTTACTATCAACAAGCAGTGATCAGACCTACGACAGTCTAAACACATGATTCAAAACCATGCAAACACAGATGGTAGACCTGAAACTAAAGCAACAAGAAAGATAATCGCTACCGTTAAAGGGATCTGCAAGTAGTTCTTTACCAGCCTTAAGAAGTTCCTCTTCATTTCTGCCGCATGTATGTCACAGTCGGACACTGCAGTAAATTCTCTGCTTTTCTTTTAATAGCCGTCTAAAGATTCACGTTTGGGAATCGTCATTAGGGCAAAAATCATCCGCTTGTAACCTCAGGTTTCACAATGAGTGGGTTCTTCCTCTTTCCACCCCGCTCAAGTTGATCATCGTATCTGTCTGTGCCACTGTATGGCGTTTTCTGTTCTGCTTCTGGTTGGCTTTGGTGTATTTCTAATTTTGTCTGTTTTTATAGTTGTGACAGCATAAATAGAATGTTCTCACGACGGCGTATTAGGGCCATTGTATATTAAAAAAAAAAAAAAAAACGCGGCTATAATTACGAGAAAAAAGTCAGAAATGCTGAGATTAATGTCATATATCTGCGTAATGTCATATATTCTCTGATATTGTAAAGTCCTAAATTTGCGACAATAAAGTCCAAATTTTCGAGATTAAAGACAAATTTACGAGAAAAAACTCGGATATTCTCTGAGATTGTAAAGTCATAAATTTGCGAGAAAGAGAACTCCGAAATCCTCTGAGATGTAAGTAGTAAATTCACGAGAAGAAAAAGTGGGATATTCTCTGAGTTTAAAGTGGTAAATACACGAGAAAAAAACTCACAAATTTGCGAGAAAAGTCATATATTCTTTGAGATCAGAAAGTCGCAAATTTGTGAGAAAATGTCTGTGTGAAACTTCACCACTGGACACACTGTATTTGTTAAAAATGGAAGTTGTCTCGACAACAGGGTTAAAAGTGACACGGTGGCGTTACATTCGGAAGTCATTTGACACGGTGGTGTTCCACGCGGTAGTAGTTTGACACGATGGCGTTCCACGTGGGAGTTGTTTGACACAATGGCGTTCCACGCGGGAGTCGTTTGACACGGCGGCATTCCACGTGGGAGTCGTTTGACACGGTGGCGTTCCACGCGGGAGTTTTTTGACACGGTGGCGTTCCACGCAGCAGTAGTTTGGCACGATGGCGTTCCACGAGGGAGTCGTTTGGCACGGTGGAGTTCCACGCGGGAGCCATTTGACATGATGGCGTTCCACACGGTAGTAGTTTGACACGATGGCGTTCCACGCGGGAGTCGTTTGACACGGTAGCGTTCCACACGGGAGTCGTTTGACACGGTGGCGTTCCATGCAGCAGTAGTTTGACACGATGGCGTTCCACGCGGGAGTCGTTTGGCACGATGCCGTTCCACGCAGGAGTCATTTGGCACGATGGCGTTCCACGCGGGAGTCGTTTGGCACGGTGGAGTTCCATGCGGGAACCGTTCGACATGGTGGCGTTCCACGCAGGAGTTTTTTGACACGGTGGCGTTCCATGCAGCAGTAGTTTGACACGATGGCGTTCCACGCGGGAGTCGTTTGTCACGATGGCGTTCCACACGGGAGTCGTTTGGCACGGTGGCGTTTTATCAGCTAAAATATGTTTCATGTGTAATTAAGGGGATCCAACATTGCTAATGAGCTAATCAGTAGCACCGGCTGCGCTGTGGGTCGGGAAACTCGAATCTGTGCAGCGCGGTGTTCCGCGAGGACAGGGATTGGGAAACGCTGCAGTAGACACCACATCGTCACGTTCAAATGTTGCTGGCGATATTGAGTCTTCGTGATAACGTTGGTGCTCGTGCAGTAAAATATGAATTTTTGAGAAAATGAACTACGATGCACGTAGCAGTCGTTCTTATCCAGAACAACTTTCAGTTCCTGATTACAGCGACAGTCTCCCTGGAGCAACTTGGGGTTAAGGGTGTTGCTCAGGGACCCACTGATGATAGTTCTGGAGGTCGAGATGCGAGTACCTTAACCACTAGCCCACCATCACCCCAGACCTTAACGACTCCACTGGGTGAGGAACGTTGGCGCCAGACGAAAGCACCACTGCGCTTGTTTCTGCCCAGAGATGCTCCGGAAAATAGGCATTCGCTGCGTCAACTCTATTCCGACTGAGCGTGGTGAAGCGTGTAGCGTCGACGTCATCTTTCAGTGACCAAACCAGCGCCACATCCGAGACCAACCTCGTGTGAAATCTGGAGGTAAATGTGCAAACTGCTAAAATTGAGATGATATCGAAAGGTTGAGGAAAATAAAAAGGCAGAAAATACCAACTCTCCACGCGAGAAGCATCTCCATGCAGACGGTATCGCCTAGCGGTGCAACAAGATCTCGCGCAACCAGAATATTTGTCGTCAAGCTGAACAGCGTTCTCGCGGAATAGTGTAGCGTTATTTTTTGGGACCAAAAATTCTGAGCGTGCGGTGGAATTTTCGCCAGCAGAGTGGCGTCTGTACGCACTCAACTCTGACTGCACTCGCGCTACTCCGCCTTCGCGCTCGCACCACTTGGTACTGCATTAGAAATGTGCCAAAAACTAGCCGACTTTGTGTATTGTCTCGTCTCATTTCGTCTCGTGAGCTGTGTCTCATGCCACCCCAAGTATCACCTAATAAAATGCTCTCCTCGTTAAGGTTCTGAAGCGTTTGATTTGATTTCTCTTGCAATTTTTTTACTACTGGACGCTCAAAATAACCGTTAGCTGCAGCCTTGGTCAACTGAGCATTGCTCTTGTCTAGTGGTCGATGATACTGGGTTTTCAGGCCGATGTCAATACCGATTACTGCTCCCCATCGGGGCCGATAACCGATATTTGGAACGGATGCAAAAATAATAAAGGAAATCTGTCGGTTTTGAATTCTGCAAACACCAAGCTCAGCTAAAACTCCTCTGATTCCTTCTCGCAGCTTCATGCTGTGCTCGTGTGGTGGGTGTGACAACAAGGCTTCAGTGTTGATTGGCTGCTACTGGTGTGATATGAATGAATCGGACGACATATGACTGAGATATCAACATTCAAAGGAGTCGGGTTTCTCCTGTCACGCCAAGTGAGAAACGGAGAAATCTGCCTTTGAAGTTGACTATCGACGTAGCACTGAGGTACTCGTGAGCAAGGTACCATCCCTAAGCGCTGCTCCCCGGAAGGCTGCTTGTGTCAGCTGCACACTGCTCCGTCACGGGTGGGACGAATGCAGAGGTCACATTTCGTGGTGGTGCGCTGTGTGGTGTGTTCACAATGAAAAATCACTCACTTTTTTTTTCAAGTTAGGAAAAGATAATTTGTCAAGAACATGCCACATTTTAACTTAAAAGGTGGTCACTTCGTTAGCTGAAACCGAGATCAACGAAATATATTTTTGAAATTTACAAAGATTTTGAGTTTTTGTTTCGTAACGGTAGGGTGTTCGCCCCGTGATCTGAAGGTTGCAGGTTCGAATCCAGGGCCGGTAAAGTTACCACTGAGGTTCTCACGAGCAAGGTACTGTCCCCAAGCACTGCTCCCTGGGCACTTGTTAGCTGCTACTGGTGTGATACGTATATGTGACTTTGCACGGCAAAACCAGTCGCTTGTCGCAAATTGAGTTTTCATGAAAGGGCATAAATCAAGCTTCAAAATGATACCTGTATGGAATGAATCGGACGACATATGACTGAGATATCAACATTCAAAGGAGTCGGGTTTCTCCTGTCACGCCAAGTGAGAAACGGAGAAATCGGCCTTTGAAGTTGACTATCGCCGTAGCACTCACAGACGCTCGGTGCGGTCGCGGCTACGTTGGTATTTACGGTAGCCTACGCTGCATTCACAGCCACACGGATAGCCTACCTGCGTTAGGTTAACTGAACTCAGGAGACGGAGATGGATTCCGGAGAAATCTTCACGCTAGTCGATGAGTGGATTTACCGTAAATATTGGAGTAGAGCGGTCAAAACAGAAACCAACATTCTATGGAGTCTGAATTTCACCTCAAGAAAGTCATTTTAGGATGGAAAGGTGTTTTCAGCCAAATTTATTCAAGAACAGCAGTATTGACCTTCCACTGTTTCAAACACTAAAAACAAAAAATCCAAATACCACGCAACATAAACGCTCGTTTTTCTCGGAAACCTCCGTCGCGACAAGCGACTGGTTTTGCCGTGGAGGGTCACAAATAGCCAATCAGATTCTGTTGCAGGCGGGAAATTCAATAAACCCGGGGTTCGAACCCCAGGGATGGCCGTAGGGTCTTTCTGTGTGGAGTTTGCATGCTGTCCCCGTATTCGCGTGGGTTTTCTCCTGGTGCGCCGCTTTCCTCCCGCAGTCCAAAGGCATGCGATATAGGTTAATTGGTGACTCTAAATTGGCCCCCGTAAGGTGTGAGTGTGATTGTGTGAGTGTATGTGTGCCCTGCGGTGTGTTTTGGCGGCTGCCCAGGGTTGGTCCCCGCCTTGCGCCCGTCAGTTCCCGGGACAGCCTCCTGATAGTCTCCCCGCGACCCCAGTTGGGATTGAGCGGTTCGGGAAATGAAAGAGTAAATGAATCAATGAATGAATGATCGGCATCGTTCACGCATAAACGAGGCATCTTTGCTCACTGCTTCGACAGCGCTTAAAATGGTCACTCCGAAACGTCGGCCCGTATATATATTCTGACGATACTTACTGATCCAGTACCGTATTTTAGGGTGCTTTCACACCTTAGTACCTCCGAATCAGTTGATCATTTTGTAAACTTGTAGCATTTTCTCCTTGGTTCGGTTTTATTTTCACACGGGGGGAAAAAAATACAAGCGTACCAAAATGTGTCCCTTTAAACCAGGCGAGAACGTCCTCTCCGCTTATCGGTCAGATGTGTTTGCCGCGAGAACAGAAATGTAAATACAGCAAGAAGATTCTGCGTTGACTGTTCCAAGATGGAGAACCTACGTGGACTGGTTGTCGCCCTGGTGATTACTTTCTACATCTGGCGCGTTCACCACTTCAGACGAACTATTGCGTTCGAAAATCAAGCGCGGCTAAGGCTGGAAAACAGCGTATTAATGCGCCGCATTCGCCGAAGGCGCGTATGGCGAAAATACAGGAGGTGGCGCGCGTTAATAAGGAGGAACAGTGCCATGCTGATCATGCCAAAGTTTGCCCGAAGATCCGACAGGTATGCATAGTATCACGTGATTCGCAGCCCTTGCTCCTGTTTTGGTTCGGTATGCTTTCTCACCAGGAGGACCGCACCAGAGTTCGCTAACTGATTCGGATCGCGACCCCCTCTTTTTTTGGGGGGGGGGTGTCTCGGTGCGGTTGTTTCGGTCGGCACCCGAGTGCGATTACCGTGTTCGCGCCAGACCGAACGAACCGCGCCAAGAGGGGAAACGAACTCGAGTTGGATTGAAGCGGACCGAAGCCTGTCGGTGTGAAAGCACCCTTATCATGTTCGTTATTAGCGACCCAAAGTTAGTACAATCGGGGTAAATTTATTGAAGAAGCATTTTGACCGTAGACCCGTGTGATCGGTGGACCCTTACTCTTGTCCCCTAATACTTTTGCCGTTTGCCCCCTTTACAAGAGTCTTGTAGTTCTGCTGCTTCAGGCAGTAAAGGCGAAACCAACGACAAAACGTATATATATATTTCATCAGCATATCATGTAGACCACGGTGGGTAGCCGGTGTGTAATTTGTCCCGCACGAGGATTGGGTTGCTCGCCTCGAACGCTTCCACGAGAAGCCTGTACTACCTCGTTAGCCCGTCCTCTTATGCACACACAAACACACACCACAGGGAGCCGGAGACGGAGTGAACCTGAAATCCCGTGAACATATTGTGCGTTTCGCTTGCCAAGATCGGCCGCGGCAAGATGTTTTCCCACATACGATCAGTCCCGTTCTGACCCCGGCCTCCAGCCGGAACAAACGGCGATTTTTGTCGGAGCGTCGCAGCCGGCGCCGTGCTATCGCATTTCTCAACGCGGGCTGTTTTCCACAGGGAACTGTTAAGTCTTTGTGGGTATGAAGATTGATTGTCATGGATAGAGCTGTGGAATATCTAGTGAATCTTTCTCATTTAGCGTTCGCGCTTCAATAGCGATGCTCTCTTCCTCGCGCTCTCTGTCGTGTTCCAGAACGCGTCCGGCTCTATTCGATTAGGAATGCTCAAATCGCCGGATCGGGTGTCCGTAACCGCGGGTCCGGTCTGTTTGATTCAATTACTTTGTGCTATTTGTGTGAATTGGGATTTAACTGGTCACGTTGAATCCGTGTATCATTCGCTCATTCGTTTTTCCACGTGAAACCAAAAACGAAGAAACGCGTGTTTTTTCAATGTTTGTTTACGAAACGAAAAAGAAAGTAACGAGTAGCGACTCGTTTTTCGAGTCCCGATTTTGGGCTCAAATGAAAAATGGATAAAACGGAAAACACACAGGGTCCGTGTACTTTTTGGTATTTGAAATTTCGTTTTAGAAAATGTCATTTAAAAAAGAAAAAGAGACTTAAAAAGGAAAAACAATTATTTTTTCCTTCGGTCCTTTTCATCAGAAAAGAAAAAGGCCCTTTTATTTATTTTGTCTGAACCGGACGTTTTTGTAGGTCAACAACCTGGACTGCGGTAAAGTTGGTTTAACGTTCGGACATTCGTTTGATATTCGCGATTGTCTCCTTTTTTATGACAAAACGAAGCGCGGGGGGACGTCCAGCTCTGGTACTGGAGGGCCGGTATCCTGGAGGATTTCCCATCATACCTGGTGAGTCAGCTTCTACCTGGGACAATGTTGTAAACTCAAGTATAAGACCTCCAGGGGCAGTTGGTGTAACGGTAACGGTAGGGTGTTCGCCTCGTGATCAGAAGGTTGCAGGTTCGAATCCAGGGCCGGTAAAATTACCACCGAGGTACTCATGAGCAAGGTACCGTCCCCAAGCACTGCTGCCCACTGCTCCTTCCCGGATGGGTCGAATGCAGAGGTCACATTTGGTTGTGGTGTGCTGTGCTCAGCTGTGTTCACAATGCCAAATAATCGCTCACTTTCACTTTCATATTGGATGCTCGTTCTTCATCGTTCTGGCAAAGCTGAGGCACGACGCGACTGTATGAAATCAGCGTGACCCACATGAGTAAGGCCAGCTGCAGATGGCTGGCTGCGGTTGGAAGGTTAAGTCCTTTGATTATGTTAAAAAGCTCGGCCATTCTTCATCCTGTGACTTGAACGGAGTGACATTTCAAGAGGCCAGTCTGTGCCTCGCTGGCATTTCTACTTTGCTCCAACCCGAGGCCATAACATCCCCCAAGAAGGCCGCTTTTTACGTCCGTCTGGAAGTCAGATCGTGGAGAAATGATCACGAAATCGATGGCGAGTAAAACGTTTTCAGAAAAATCATAATGACCTTGTCGGCGCTGAATTTACCGACACCAGCAGTGTTTAGGAAGTGTATCTGCCACGATCGGTACCGTCATTTTTCCACATTTTTTCCAGGTAGAGGACTGAAAACGGTTAAAAGTTGATCGATATCATACATACAATTAGAGATTGGATCTTTGTGTCACGGCGGAAGTCATTCAATGCGCGCGCCCGCGTCGGGGGTGCCGATTTCGGCACGACAGGTGCGCATGAGCTCACCGTGCCCCCTAGCGTCGTGGAGCACTTCCGGTTTGGAATCGTCTACTTGCGGTGCATTTTCATTTTGTTTCTGCTTTTATCTTTTGTTGGTGTTTCGTCTCTAAGGGCCACCGTATTTTGGTAACAAATTAAGCCGCTTGCGAGCTGAGAGAGCCGGCTCTTTTGTGCGAGCCGAGCCGTAAGAGCTCCCGTCACTAAAACGCAAGCAGTACGTTAACGTGACTGACTGGTCAAATCACTTTGCAGTGTAGCATCGTGGGTAGAGGACACATTAGCAACCTCACTAGGTCCTGTAGATATCTCCTATACAACATCAGAAGAATCCGCCCCTTTCTCACCACCGAAGCTACTCAGCTTCTCGTCCAGTCCTTGCTTCTCTCTTCACTAAGTTGGACTACTGTAACTCCCTAATGGCAACACGACCACTTCAACCTGTCCAGAATGCAGCCGCGAGACTTATCTTCAGCGTTTCTAAATTCTCACACACCACACCTCTGCTGCGGAACCTGCACTGGCTCCCTGTGGCTGCTCGCATCAGGTTCAAATCCCTAACAAAATCCCTTTAAGGCCAAGGATGGAACTGCACCTCCTTACCTATCGGCACTGATTAAACAACGTGTCACTTCTCGGCCTCTGAAAAACGAGTAGCGACTCGTTTTTCGATTCCCGATTTTGGGCTCAAATGAAAAATGGATAAAACGCCAAACACACAGGGTCCGTGTACTTTTTGGTATTTGAAATTTCGTTTCAGAAAATATCATTTAAAAAAGAAAAAGAGACTTAAAAAGGAAAAACAACTATTTTTTCCTTCGGTCCTTTCGCACATCAGAAAAGAAAAAGGCCCTTTTATTTATTTTGTCTGAACCGGAAGTTTTTGTAGGTCAACAACCTGGACTGCGGTAAAGTTGGTTTAATGTTGGACGTTCGTTTGATATTCGCGATTGTCTCCTTTTTTATGACAAAACGAAGCGCGGGGGGACGTCCAGCTCTGGTATGACAGCATCGACCGCTGCTCGTTTGGAACCACCTCTACTTAAGAGAAGAGGAAAACATGCATCGAGACTCTTCGCAGTGCTGGCTCCTCAGAGGAGCTTCCGCTTCCGTTAGAACGGCCGAGTCCCTTGCTGTCTTCAGACGTCGTCTGAAGACACACCTCTTCAAAGAGTATCTAGGGGATTAACTGACCTTTTATGTTGTCCTACCCATCCCAAAAAAAAAAAAAAAAAACACCCACTAACGCACGTGTCTGTGATCTTTCGTTTTCTCTAACCCATTTTTCGTTAAAGTATAAAACTTGTCTGTGGTCTTGTTGACAGTTTACAGATCTAAGAACAGTTGTGGACCACAAAGCACTGTTGTAAGTCGCTCTGGATAAGAGCGTCTGCTAAATACTGTAAATGTGAATGAAAATGGAAGTAAGAAGTAGGGAAGTTAATCTGAATAAAATGAATCTTAAAAAAAAAAAAAGCAAGTCACTGTTTAAAAAAAAAAGACCCACTGACTCACATCCCAACCAGACTGGAGCTTTCATCTCTCATTTATTTCCCCCGTCACATTTCCTGTTCCACAATGTCCTCTAGTGGTTCCCTTTGTTCATTGCAGAATTGCAAAAAATCACTAGCAAGAAAATGAGCACCGCAGCGCTGCTCTCGTCCGGAAATTCACCATGCGGGTTATTCTGCAGGAACGTCTAGCGCAGGGGTCGGCAACCTTTAACACTCGAAGAGCCGTTTGGACCCGGTTTCCACAAAAGGGGAAACACCGGGAGCCGCAAATCCTTTTTGACGTCTAAAATGAAGATAACGCTGCATATATTGTTTTTTACTTTTATGTTGTGTATAAAAAAAAAACTAGGTTAGTGTGTTGCTTGTGAAATTTGATTTATGCAAAGAAAACATTTTGAACATTTAAAACAACACGCTGAGTTGAAGGTCTCTTTCAAATGAAATAAAAAGCCGAACTTAAAGTATCCACACGGCAAACTAAAACTGCCTCATGCCGTAATCCTTTCACCGCCTGCAGGCTACCGGAGCGTCGACCTGAAATTAAAAAATAAATTGGAAAAAAAACACACTATTTCACTGAACGATGTAAATAAATATTTGCAAAATATCTGATTAAAATATTTATTTTAGAGGTAAATGCAAATGAGTCTGCCCAGGCGTCATTATATGTTCTATTGTCTTCAGATATTTTTCTTTTCTTATATTTATCCATGCTTAAGTTACCTCGGGTGGAAAAGCTTGATAAATCCACGGCGGTTTGACGTATACCGGCGTTTGTGGCGCACATTTTGAGCGACAAAAAATGAAACACGTTGTATTTTAATGTTACAAGATCGCAATAATCTTCAAATTCCGAACTACAATTAAAAAAAAATTAAATTAAAAAAAGAATAAAAATAAAAAACACTTCAACTGAATACTCATTATTTATTTTCCAAAGCCACAGGGAGCCGCAACATAAGGATGAAAGAGCCGCCGGTTGCCGAGCCCTGGTCCAGCGCGATGCACTTCAGTGAGCTGTGGTGGGTTTCTTAGAACCTTGTGGGTGACTTGTTTGGAACCCACTTTT
This sequence comes from Distichodus sexfasciatus, assembly GCA_032718565.1. Taxonomy (NCBI): domain Eukaryota; kingdom Metazoa; phylum Chordata; class Actinopteri; order Characiformes; family Distichodontidae; genus Distichodus; species Distichodus sexfasciatus. The sequence goes on from JAVGVS010001822.1 coordinate 10,283, forward strand.
TCCAAACCTTGTAAAATATTAGAGTAACTATAAGAAACGCGACTTTAAGACGCATACGTCAGCACGTCAAACCTTACACAATATATCATTGCGATATACGCTACAGTTACATCTAGGGACGTGAAAGTGAGTGAGTGATTGTCATTGTGAACACACCACAGCACAGCACACAGTGCACTACAACCTCTGTGACCTCTGCATTTGACCCATCCGTGAAGGAGCAGTGGGCATCTAACAAGCGCCCGCGGAGCAGCAGTGCTTGGGGGACGGTACCTTGCTCATATGTACCTCAGTGGTAACTTTACCGGCCCTGGATTTGAACCTGCGACCTTCTGATCACGAGCCGAACACCCTACCGTTACGCCACCAGCTGCCCCAGTGTTAGTCTGTCTGTCTGTCAGTCAGTCATTATCTGAACCGCTTAATCCCAACTGGGGCCGCGGGGGGATCCCGGGGGCTTTCGGGCGCAAGGTGGGGAACAACCCTGGGCAGGCGCCAGCACACCGCAGGGCACACAGTCTCGCACACACACACTCGCACCTTACGGGGCCAATTTAGAGTCACCAATTAACGCATATCACATGCCTTTGGAGTGCGGGAGGAAACCGGAGCATGCAAACTCCACACACACCGTGCCGCCGCTGCCCCAACGTGCAATACGGAAACATCTTTTTACTGCTTGGTACCAAAGAAAAGCGTGTCATTGTCCATCACTGGTCTACAAGGGATGTGTCTCTGATCGAACAGGATTTATGAAATAGTTAAGGCTTCTTGGATGAAGTTGAAGAACGGAAAAGTACAAAACTAAAAGGGGTGCAACGATTATTCGACGTTGTCGACAATAAAAATAGTCGCCGACGAATTCGATTGTCGATAATTGTCGCCAGACGTCTTTTTTAAACGGAGTGAGACGTTTTCCTTCCTTTCTACCCGTGCAATACTACCGCTTTCCAATAGAGTGCACCAAGACACCACACTCTGGCGAGATTCGCTCTCGCGCAACGGCACTCAGTGACAGCTAGAAGAACGGCCCTATGGCGTCACATCAACGCCACAACTAGAGCGCGCAAAATGGCTTGCCGCAGAAATTTCGCGGGCGTAAATTTCAAAGTCGCGAGCGCAAATGTGAAACTCGAGAGCATAAAATTAAGAATCGATTGTGCGTTCGTGATCATATCGCGCGCAAACTGTATTTTTCCTCTCGCGAATGTCTTTTTCCTCTCAATGTGTTAAATGTCCTCGCGCACAAAGTAGTTTCCCGACGAGCGGCTTTTTTGCTCGAGTGAGATTTCTACGCGCGCGGTTTGAAAGGGGCGGGGTTTGGACAGTTTGGGGGCGGGGTATAGGCAGGTTCTGGCTGCGAATCCTATTGGCCGATGGCTCCTGTTTTTGTGATTCGCTAAAGAAAGTTCCGACAGAAAAACCAAAGACGTCGGAGGAAGAGGAACGGCGACGGGTCGGTTAAACGCAAGTTATAGTTTATCGACCTTATAATTATCATTTAATAGTTAGGTCTTATACGTTAATAAGCACGCAAAACGGTAAAGTAACCAACGGCTTTGTCACTCGCTCATAAATGTTATAATGGTACGTTACCGTTTTCTCAGTACCATCAGAAAACCAGGAGCCATCGTAAGGCTAGATAAGGCAAAGAAGAAACTTATTTATTAAAATATGCTTTTGAGTGAACTATCTTTCTTGTCTTTATTATTTACCACAAAGTTTAAATAACCTCATACTAAATGTAAAAGCTGGTAGCTAAATCGGAGCCATTTTATAATTATGCAATTTATAATCCGATTAGTCGACTAATCGTTTTAATAGTCGATGACTAGTCGACTCTCAAAACAGTCGTTAGTTGCAGCCCTAAAAACTACACGGTCATTGTAGGACAACTTAGGGCGGGGACAGACTTTACCGCTCAGAACGCTTACGTGTCACGGCTGTTCTCAGCGTTCTCCTACGAGCACGTCATCCAAAAAACTACTCGAGAATGTGTAAGAGAATTGATAAGGACTTGGACTGATGGCTAGAATCGATAATGGCACTGATATTGATCAAATCTTATCAACTCCCACCCCTACTCACTATTGAAATCCCCTTTTAAAAATGATATCGTTTCAAAACAGTTCCAGATGATTTGTGCCTCTTTATGAATAATGAATTTAATGCAAATATCTTAAAAAATAATAGAAAAATGATCGTGTTTTCACACTTGGTCCGTTTCAGCCCTCAAAGCGAACTCGGATCGATTAGTCGGCCTTTTTTTCGTAGACGTGAACACACCAAACGAACTCGGACCCCTCTGAAAGGAACCCTGAGGTGGTCTCAGTCCGGTTCGCTTGACGTCCGCGGCGCGGTTCGTTTAACTTGTGAAAGCAAAGCGCTCCTGGTTCGCGTCGACGGTTTTTGTTCGAAGTAAAAAAAAAAAAAAATGTCAAAAAAATAACTACCCAGAATGCAAAGCAGTAAAGGTCTGAGAGCTCCATAAGAAGGAAGTATGAACAGAAAAAGGACCGAGGCCCCGTCTGAGCTGAAGTGGAGCAGAACGAGAACCGAGTCCCCGATCAAACGAACTCACAGTGTGAACATCAAAAGAACCGAGTTCCCTTTCTGTTGGTCCACTTTTTGGACCACTTCTAGAAGACTGAGTTCGGTTCCCTGGGACAGAAGCAGTTCCTGGATTATATCGGAATAACATTGCTTGAGGATGTTTCACGTTAAAAAGAACATCCCGGTGGTAACTACAGCAGCCTGATCTGTGATTGGATGATGAGACGCACCGATATATCGCATGGAATCCTTGACCTGATCGTCGTAACGGAATCGCGAGAACACTGAAGGCTAACACCTCACTCACAACAAAAACGACCTCTGCATTTGACCCCATCCGTGATGGAGCAGTGGGCAGCCCCCAGGGAGCAGTGCTTGGGGACGGTGGTGGGTTCGAGTCCTACCTCCAGCACTACCGTCATTGGGTCATCACTGAGCACGACCCTTAACCCCAAGTTGCCCCAAGGGAAACTGTCCCTCAAATTAGGAAAACGGAAGCAGCTCTGGATAGGAGTGTCGGCTAAATGCCGTAAACGTAGAAAAACATTGCAATGTCCATTTGTTTTGTCCAGTATCGTGACGCCCTACCATACGCTATTCCCAGCATGAGCACATCGACACGCTCCAAATTCCCCGGCGAACGCCGACGGCCAGAAGGTTTTTCTTTCTTTCGCGGTTTTCAAACAGACGCAAAAGCCAAGGACAAAAACTTCCCTTCGCCTTCCCCGCCGGTCAAAGTGGAACTCGGCTGCAAGGGGACGAGTTTTTTTTTTTTTTTTCCCCTTTCCCCTGGCCGAGCTTCCCGGAGAGAAACGCACTAATGTGTAGGTATGCGTCGTTCGGCCCTAAATGGAAGCAGATGTGGGGAGCGGAGAGCGAGTTTACACAGAGCTGTAATCAGAGCGAGACTCCCTCCTTTTATTTCTCCGCCCGATTTCCTCCTCTTGTTTTTCTCCGCGAAAACCGAGGCAGGCCAGAGCCAGAGCCTGAGCCTGAGCCCGGGCCTGGGCCTCGCAGCTGAAAGTGATTAGCGTTTTTGTCGTAGTGCTGCGATTACGGGGGGGAAAAAAAAAACTACGGCCGTGGGGCAGACGGCTTGGGAGACCGGAGAGACGAGAGGACGCGGACACGGATAATCGTGCTCGCCTTGTTTTTTTTTTTTTGCTGTTTAGAGCTCATACATTTATATAAAATCTTATAAATTAAAGGCTAATCCTATCTAGCTGTGGCCTGACCTCGATTTCGGTTCAAAGCGGTGCTGACAGGAAGGCGTGGTACACACTCCGAGATTGATGTATCGTCCCCACCCTATCTCGCTCGGCTTGAGGCGTTCTCACCCTTTTTTGCTGTCCTCCACTACTCTAAGTTCTGCAAAAAGTGCTTCGTTTCGATACGAGGGCAAAGATCTTTACAATCGAACTTGGTGTTAACAGTCGCTGGTGCTATCTAGCTGTTGTTAGCGCAGCAGAGGGGTCCGCTAGGCTAAGTTAAATCGCCGGGCAGACTGCAGAGCAGGGTGAGGTGGTGGGCGATGAGCGATGTAAGAGTGATGTGAAGGCCGTTTAGTCTCGATTAAACTGGTTTCGGAATGACGAGGTGGATGAACTGGCCTCTACGTGAGCGAGCTCCTGCGTTGTTTACACGTTTACACTTACACTTTACGCTTTCAGATTTTATTTTACGTGTGCCGTTTAGCTTGTAGTATTAAGAGCTTTACTTAACGTAAACTTTACTTAAGACTAGTTACTTCCTTCACTAGGGCCCTATGAAATCCGTTTGATTTTTTCCTGAATTCCGTTTTTTTCCACTTTTATTCTTCGGAATTCCGGGTTTTACGTTATAATCATATTTATTCACCTAAAAAGTGTCTAATTACGGAGTGGAAAAAATATTCACGTTAAATGACTGTTATTCAACGTCAACAAAGTGCTGGGGTTCAGCAGAACATTTACTGCTTTGGTCAAACATTTACCTGTAAACAACAAAAAACATTCATTTTTTCCTGCAAAACGAAACCTTTCTGATGCGAGTTTTTGACCGTAAGTGGTCGTCACGTGTTCTTGC
>JAVGVS010001823.1:0-14866 GCA_032718565.1 Distichodus sexfasciatus
AAATTTGCGACAAGCGATATCATCGTGCAACCCTGACAAAAATGCTCCCAACCAATGAGAGTGCAACTCGAACAGGGTAAACGAGAAACAGGTGCAAACCAATAATGAGGTGAAAAGTGCATGTGAATGTGATATTTTTAGCGTTCAAGCAAAAGGTTGGAGGTCAGCTGCACAGCAAACGGGTTTTAATCACCAAGAGAAACAGATTGAACAGCACAGTCCGAACCCCTGGGGGAGTACCTGGTGGAGTCCAACCAACAGAACTACAGCACAGTCAGAATGAAGACACGAGTCAGACTGTTGAACAGGTGACGTGGATAAACAAAGCAAAAGTGAATGGGAGATCCCGGATCAGCAGTGCGGGGACTGGGTTTGCGTGTGGGTGGAGATGTGGAGACGTGACGATGCGATTGTTCCTACTTCCCATGAGATAGATTCCATGGAACAGGAAATCCTCTGCATCCAGAGCCATCAGACTCCACAACTCCCCCTTTAGCGTTCACCTCCAGAATAATGTGTGTCTCTACAGCTGGTGTACGTGCAGTAGCAGCTTCTTCTTACGTGTGATATGGGTGGATCTGAGAGTGTGAGGAACAGGTTTCATGTGCAGTTTATACTGTTAGAATTGCAATGCTGAGTTATAGTTGAACTGCTGCTGTGTTCATCTCTATTTTGTACAGTGTTACCCTAGTTCTGGTTCTGGTTCTAGTTCTGGTTCTAAAATTAACATTCACTGTATTAAACACTGTTCTGCAGTTTATCGTCGTGTCATATTCCCTCACACACTGCTCCTGCCTCATCTGCTGTGTGAATGTCTGTGTGTGTGTGATGTAAGTGTTGGCCAATGTGCTGTGTGTTGCATGAGAAACTGTCGTTTGTGTGGTTTTGCTCTTTTCTGCTCTGGGAGTTGTGTGTGAGAAGAGCCGGACGAGCGTCTGCAGCGTCTGACCTGCACAAACACAGCGTTGTTTAGAAGAGGATGTGAAACGATGAAAACGACCAGGAGCTGTTTTTATACCTGTCTGACGTTGTTACTTATAACCCTGACCTCTGCCACTCGTGATAAAGCTGTATAAAGCTAGCGTTCATATGAAGCATGAGGTTTGTCTAGAAGCTGCTGAGTTGGTGATGTGTAGTGTCTGTGCAGGTTCTTCGTCGTCCTGCACATCTTGAGAGCTTGTTTTGAAGCAGCTGGACGTCTTTAAAGATATGTTCACTCCTGCCTTGTTTAGTTCACATAAAACCAACACAAGTTTGTTTCCTCCCTTGGGTCCAACCTTTTGTGCAGGTGTGATTACAAGCACTCGAACTCAGGTGCGGACCAAACAAGCGCACTGAGACCCAGCTGAAGAAGCGATCTCTGTTGGGATCCAAACCACCTCTAGCACGGTCGGTTTAAGGTGTGAAAGCAGCCTGACCTCAATCCCGCCCAGTTGCAATAAGCAGACCTTTTTGGATTTAATGAGCTCCAGTCGTTGTGGTGCATTATGGGAAATGATTGTTTGTATAACTACACAACACACACATACGTGAATAGCCAGTGCTAGAAATGAGCTGTGGGTTAACGTGGAGCTCAGAGGAGAGCACTCCTTCACAGGACCATATTGCTATAAGGACGAGGAGGACAGCGTGCAACATCTCCATGATTGTGTACTTTCACTTTGGGCTTCTTGCTTGACCACACCCCACACGCTTCTGTCCAATGGTTGATCGACCAGCACACAGGTGGTTTTGTTAAGAATTCTGCTCCACTTGCAGTGCCTACAATGTGAAAGTGAACCGCACCAAAGATAAAGAATCAACATGTTATTTGATCTGGACCAAAGCAAGTGAAAGTTGTGGACTTTCCTGGTGTGAATACACCCCAAGGTTCATGAAGACATTTCCGCTCTGATCCAAAAGGCTCCTTCAGGTGTAAAAGTCTGGTGTGGAGTTCCAGGTGTTTATCCTCTAGTGGGGTTGTCACCTTGAAAGTGCTTGTTGATTCGCGCTGCTGTCCAAAGTGTCAAGGTGTGGATCGAGATTTGAGTTCCCAGTTTCATATGAGACAACCTTAAGGGCTTGAATGGAAGGCATCCATTTCTTGAAGATGTTTCAGCTCTCATCCAACATTCTGATGGGGAGTTCCAGCTATTCATCCTCCAGTGGGGTTGTCACCTTTCGGAGATGGTCTACGTCCAGTTCGAACCAGGATCACTGAACAGAGGTGGAGACACCCCTGAGACAGAGGTGTTGAGATCCCTTCCCAGCTGATTTAAATGTAGGGTGCAATTCACACCTGGGCTCAGGTCAAACCAACCACTCACACCATAATCTACACCTTGCCCCATGTGACCCTAACAACCCGGTGGACACCAGGACAACTCAACCACCACTTTCAAGTGGAGCATCCTTAAATAGAAGATAAATACCTGTAACTCCACATCAGACTTCTAGACCTGAAGAAGCCTTTTGGATGAGAGCTGAAACATCTTCAAGAACCCTACAAGAAATCTGCTTGCCTTCTGTTCAACATCTCGAGACTACCGTGTCCTGGACGACTGAGAACCTGCACAGAAACCTGAGCTCAGGTGTGAACCATTTACAGCTGGTTGTTCCTCACATGCAAAATATCTGGGAAGTGGTCTCAAGCCTGTGTTGTCGGTGGTGGACAGTGGACATCTTTAGCCTCCAGCTCTGTTCAGCGATGCTGGTTCCAGTTGGACATAGACAGGGTCCTTTACTCCTCTCACGCTTGTCTGTTCAAAATGTAAACATCTTTATCCTAAAATGAGTTAGCAAGGGAACTGGCAGCACGGTCGTCCTCTCCTGACTCACTCTCTCACGCCATTCAGCAGTAAGAGGGTGATGAGGGAGAGTGAGAATGGTGAGAATAACGAGTGTGTGTGTGTTCTGCAGGTCCGGATGAGTCGTCCGGCTTAGTTCTGGAGCGATGCTGTGTTGGTGATCGAGGATTCTACAGGAGGACGGAGGAGGATGGCAGTGTTTAAAGTGGACAACGTTGAGGACCTGTATGAAATCGGAGAGGTGCTGGGCAGGTGAGGCTGCGTGTGAGAGTGTGTTTAGCAGGGCTGTGACGATACATCGATACAATCAACTCAGTGATCAACAATCCAAAATGAAGACATCAACCAGACATCATACATGCTGTAATCCATAATATAATTCCACATTTACAAGTACTCCACCGTGTGGAAGTGTTGAGGACATGTGATGATTCGATTCGTTCTGGTGTGTCGCCGCCGCCCCAGTGGTCATTTCGGGCAGGTGCGGGAGGTGCGGGAGCGGGCGACGGGCGTGCTGTGGGCGGGAAAGTTCCTGAAGCTGCGTCGCGGTGCTGGCAGTCGTCTGGGGCTGGAGCGCAAGAGCGTGGAGAAGGAGGTGGAGATCCTGCAGAGCCTCCAACACCACAACGTCATGGCGCTCAGGGACGTGTTCGAGAGCCGTGCCGAGGTGGTGCTCATCATCGAGCTGTGAGTCCAAGCTCACTCACACACTTATATCCATACATTTACAGCTAGAGGGGTCACCAGCTCAGAGTTGGTGCTGAGAGACGTTAATGCCCTGCTGTCTGGTGGAGCAGGAAGGAGGAAATATGTCTGATACCTGGGGTGTCCAGCTGCGCTATTGGACGGTCAGTATCCTGGAGGTTTTCCATCATACTTGAGTTCAGAACATCAACACCTGGTCTCAGGTAGAAGCTCAGCAGAACTGACTCACCAGGTGGACGCCCCTGTCTTATATGGTGAAGATCAACACAACATTATCAGTCAAGGCAGCTGGTGGTGTAACGGTTAGGGAGTTGACCCTGTGATCAGAAGGTCGCTGGTTCAAGTCCCAGGCTGGTAAATGTACCACTGAGGTACTCATTAGCAAGGTACGGTCTCTGAGTACTGCTTCCCCGTGCTGCCCGTTTCAGCTGCCCACTGCTCCTACACGGATGGGTCACATGCAGGGCTGACATGTGGTTGTGGTGCACTGTGTACTGTGCTGTGTTCACAATCACAAATAATCACGTAAATTAATTCACTTTTTGGTAATAGTTTTCTGATTCTATTTGACTGTTGTAGTTCCCAGAAGTGTGTTGATTCCCAAATATTCCTCTGTGTGTTTCAGGATTCGAGGCGGCGAACTTTTCGACTTCATTGCGGAGAAGGAGAGTCTGAGCGAGTCGGACGCCATCTTTTTCCTCAAACAGATTCTGGAGGGAGTCAGTTACATGCACAGCAACCACGTGGGACACTTCGACTTAAAGGTACACTCTGCTGATGCTGCTTTAACACCAACAACACCTTTAATGTGCGTTATCCATCAGCCGTATTAGCGTCACGCGTCAGTGTTGATTTCACGTAAAATCCTCCAACCTACAGCAGCACAGAGCACCGCACTCACGTCATTCATTTACTTTTAGGATTTATGATCCGTCTTTAACGAGCGAGCAGTAAAACACTGAACCCATAGTCATAATCAGGAGTGTCATGGTGTACAGCCGTGTGCTCTGTTCCACTGTGTGTTGTGTGTTCAGTTCCCACAGGTTTGTGTATTAAGTTTCTATGTTACGTGTTCAGTTCTACTGTGTGTTGCTTTACGTTTCTTTGTGTTCACATCCCACGTGTGTTATGTGTGCAGCCTCCTTGCATACTGTGTGTTCAGTTCTCATGTGTGTGCTGGGTTGTCATGTGTGTTGTGTTCAGTGCCCACATGAATTCCCACGTTTGTGAGATTGTTCAGTTCCCATGTGTATTGTATGTTCCGTTCCTACACGTGTCGTGTGTTGAGTTCCCACACGAGCGTCTCACGTGTTGTTGTCCCCGTGCAGCCGGAGAACATCATGCTGTCTGATAAGCGAGCCCCCGACCCCGACATCAAGATCATCGATTTCGGCATGGCACACTGCTTCATGCAGGGGGAGGAATACCGCAGCATGGGGGGCACGCCGCAGTACATCGGTGGGTAGTACCTCACTGTGTGTGTGTGTGTTCATTTTAAAACAGGGTTTGAGTAGACACTGGTGTGTGTGGGTGAGGAGGGTGAGGAAGTGGTGGTGGTGGTAGTGGTCTAGTGGGCAGGATGCTCGCCTGTGGATGAAGATCTTAGAAGCAGAGTTTAACTCCACAACGCCTTACTTGAACATCCTACCACAAGAACACCATATGCTCTATGGAACATTCTGTCACCAAACATTATGCCAGAGCTGACTCATGAAAGTATGCCACATAGATGCCCCCTGAGGTGAGGTGAGGTGAGGTGAAGTGCCTCACCTTCTCCCATCAGCTCGTATCCTGCGTTCTCATTGGCTGCAACTCTTCAGCAACTTGATAACTGGTCAGAGTGTGCTATCGGTCAGTGAGCTTGATTAATCCGGTTGATTAAATACATCTAACCTGCTTCACCGCCGCAGATTCTTGCTTCCATATTTGCCAAGGTGGATTCTCCATTCTCCAACTCCATCTGACAGCTGTCAGGAGAGCACTGTGATGCAATGAGGCACAGGAGCCAATCAGATGCCACTTCTGCCAATTCAACACCAAACACCTGTTAGTTGGAAACACAAGCTTGGGGACGGTACCTTGCTCATGAGTACCTCAGTGGTACCTTTTAGCAGTCCAGGACTTGAACCAGCAACACTCTGATCACAGTGGGAACTCTAACACTACTAACCCATACCCCATTATAACGTTCTCTTTTACTTGTAAGAGCGACAGTGTTTTAAAGCGCTGCTGGAAGAGGTAGTTAGTTTGAGTTAGTTTCTCCTCACCATGTCAGTGCTGTGCTGAGTGAGGTCTGAACAAAGTCCTGGACACATTACCCTGACATTCCATCTTTTATTGCTATTGAGTTGTAAAATACTGTGGCTGACATCCTCCTTTTCACCAGACTTGTGATAAGGGTTTAGAGCAGACTGAGAGGAGAGATGAAGCTTCAGCTCACGTCACACACCCCACATCCTCAGAGCAAAGAACCAACTTCCATCAGCTCAGACCAGATTCCAGCCCCTCTCAGTAGCTGTGCTTGCTGGTAGAGTAGCAGGTGACCAGGTGGCCAGCAAACTCAAACACTGCGTAACAGATAACACCAAGGGTAAACGCGGCGGTGACCGGACGACGAACTCCAGCTTGAGCTCACTTCAACAATGGAAATCCCAGGTGAACGATTTAAAAGCCAACGAGTGCTCAAGACGCGAACATGACGCGCAAACCCAGAACTCAAGCTGAAGCTTGAGCAGGACAACGTAAACCAACCGGAGCGACGTGCTCAAACACAGGTGCACTGATCGGCAAGACCACACGCACCAGCACGAGAGGAAGGGGAGCTCAAACCGCGGGGCCACCGGGGCGGGACTGAGACGGGGCAGTAGCAGCACCTCTTCTCTTCAGCTTGCTCATGGCGCTTGATGACGACGGACTTTTAACCTGCTCTCTGGCGGCTGTGGAACCCTGCACGCTGCAGACACTAACAGACTCTTAATGAGAGATCTTCAGCTGATCTTCTGACCACCAGCCAAGCGATGACCACATCTCAACTGCCCAGAAGGGGTTTTACCAGAACTGCAGAGCACACCCACACACACACACACCCACACACACAGCCCGCAGCCGACAGTGTGCACTGAGGAATATCAACCATGACAATATCAGCACACACACACACATTTATCTAGAAGTCACATGTACCACGTGTGTAAGGAGTGTTTTACCACCACAGTACCTACACTAACACCCTCCAGCAGCTTCACACACACACACACACACACATGCAAACACACACACACACACACACACACACACACACACACACACATGCAAACACACACACACACACACACTCTTTGTTGCTCTTATCATGAGTTACATAACAGGTCAGGGCTGAAGGTTGCACTTTTATTTGAATATATTTGACAGCAGTGTTTGGTTTTATTCCAGTCTTACACACACACACTTACACACACACACTTACGCTCTCTCACACACACACACACACACACACACACACACACACACACACACAGTCTTGTATTACTATCTTTGTGAGGTCCTTTCATAGACTCCCATAATGACTAGATGTATATAATTTTACAGCTACACCTAATCCTAACCCTAACCTTAACCTCAGTAACCAAAAGCACATCTTTTACCTCTTTTAGTTTCTCAAATAAAACAAGCACATTTTCTATAAAGTCATTTCTCCTCATGGGGACCTCTCAAATGTCCCCACAAAACCCAAACAAACAGATAACAGTGATTTTAGGGGACAAAAAGGTGCCCTGTGATAAATACATGAACACACTTACACTCACACTCACATTCTCTCCATTCTCCTCTTTTAGCTCCCGAGATCATCAACAACGAGCCGCTCAGCACAGCAGCAGACATGTGGTGAGGAGCACACTCAACATCTCACCTCCATCTCACTCTTACACACACACACACACACACACACACACACACACCCTCATACACACACACCGTGCCTCTACACACAGCCTCATGTTTTAGGGCCTCATGCTGCATTTCTGGCGTGTTGAGGCCTGACCAGCAGCACACTGAGATAGAGCAGACACTCACAACACACACACACACATGCTGCATGTCCCGACATGCTCCTAACACACCTGTTACACTCCACGGTACACAGCAGGGCTCACAGGTCTACTGCTGTAATAACACTGTGTGTGGGTGAGAGTGTCACTGTGTGAGTGTGTGTGTTCAGCTGGTGTAAGAGTGTGTGAAGTGCTGAATGTGGTGTTGATGTGAGACACTACTACTGTGAGGTACGATGCTGAACACACACCCTCTCTCTCTGTTTATTCCCTCAGGAGCATTGGTGTCATTACATACATACTGTAAGTGTTTATACTGCACACACACACACACACTCTTACACACACACTCACACTCACACTCACACACTCACACACACCTGTAGTTGTTGTGATCTTCATGCTGGTTATAATCAAACATAACCCTGCTGTTAATGATACGTGATAATGTTAGTGTGTTCATGTGCTGTCTTCTTAACAACATGCTAGAGTGTGTGTGTGTGTGTGTGTGTTGTGGTGTTAATGATACGGTCCAGATGTGTGATTAATGATGTTTACAACATGACAGAGTCCTGTTTTGAACAATGTCAAACGTGCATAGAGGCAGTGAGTAGTGGAGGTGCAGTGCTGACCTCTAGTGGACAGACTGCACAATGACCTCACTCACACCTGCTGGAAACATCCCTCCTCCTGCTCCTGCTTCTCCTCTCGCTCTGTGTGTGTGTGTGTGTGTGTGTGTGGTGATGTGCGGCGTCTCTGTGCCAGGCTGAGTGGCCTGTCGCCTTTCCAGGGAGACACGGATGAGGAAACGCTGCAGAACATTGTGGCATTAAACTACCAGTTTGAACCACATCACTTCAACCGCACCAGCTCCATGGCCAAGGACTTTATCCTGAAACTACTGGTCAGAGATCAGAGGTCAGTGATGTCTCTCACACACACACACACACACACACATACACACACACACGTGTTCAATTACAATTCTCAAGAATCTAACGAGCGGGAGCCCAGGTTAACCCCAGGTAAAATGCGGAGCTGGACGTTGGTCTGGATGAGAGCATCTGCTACATGGTGTCTTGAGTTAATAGTGGACACAGAAGGAAAGTGTGATATTTATTAATACATGTCTGTGGGCTGCAGGTCCTCTTCCTGTTTTCCCTTTTTTTCATTAAAGACTCCGTGTGAGAATTTTAATAGAGTGTTATAGTCTCGACTGAGCTCCGTGTGATCCTGGTTTGACCACTACAGGCCGACTTGCCTGCCGTCCCCTCGTTGCCCATCGATACTGAGTATTACTCTAATGTTGCCTCTTCCTCTCCCTCCCTCCCTCTCGTGTGTGTGTGTGTGTATCAGTGAGAGGATGACTGCGGATGACTGTCTGACCCACCCCTGGATAAAGGTGAGACCAGCAGCTCTTTAACAAAACTATTAATATGTACCATTTATTCAACTTCTCACTACACCCCGATGCCTGAACTAGAGCTGTACGATGTCATCAAACTCTCACACCCCGATATGTCACTTCTTATCAATAATCATATATGTCACGATATGTGACCCAATCTGCCGCAATGAGTCGGAAGTCGGTGTTCAGGTGTTTAGATACGGGCTGATTATGTTGACAAACGTCAAAAATATCCATTTTTCTTTTTGGTCTTATATGAAAGAAAAGGTCTTCAAAATTAATCTGGTCTCCAAAAAAGAAAAATCGCTATTTTTGTGATGTTTTTCAACATAATCGGCCCGTATCTAAATAAATAGAACGCCGACTTCCGACTCATTACGGCAGATCGGGTCACATATAGTGGACAGATAAGCTCTGTGTGCTCTCCTCTGCTCCAAACACTCGGCACACACTCATATGGAACGCCAAAAGTGCCACAATACACCTATATTTTTACACAATTGACAATAAAACTGTGTTATTTGTTAAAACGTCCAAATATATCAGAGCGTGTGTAAAAGGTGGTGCTTTCTTCAGCACTCTAGTACGGTGCCTTTGACTTGTGGCACTTTGGTATTCCGTGGGAGCGTGAGGGCAGGCGAGCGCACGTACACACACACACCAGAGTTTACTCAGAATTAAAGCACAAATATAAGAGCATAGTATTCTCTCTGTCTACATCCTCGTGTTACCGTGGCGACTACTGCAAACCCTCATCCAAACCATATTACTGCTGTAAAAAAGCCATAGACCAGAATATGAAACCACAGAAGTTGTAACTTCCTCATCCGATATATCTTGTCATTTCGCAGCGAGCGTCTGACCCGTGGTGTTATTTATATTGACTGGACAGTGTTTGTAACTTCCTGTGTAAATGCACTGCTGTTGTGTGAAGTGGGAGATGGCAGCTGAAGTCCGGTTGCGTGTGTAGAAGGTGATCAGAGTGAAGTGAAGCTGCATCAGCTGTGTAAAGTGTGTTCTTCTGCTCTCAGCCTCTCACACGGACCCAGATGGACAAACGCAATCGCTCCTCCATCAACATGAAGAACTTCAAGAAGTTTAACGCCAAGAGGAAGTGGAAGGTGTGTGTGTGTGTGTATGTTTATGTGTGATGACTCACAATATTAGCAGTACTGACCCCTGCTGGTCACATGTGGTCATGCAGCATCAGTGGGTCAGTCTGTACTGGGATATTAAGAGAGGTGATGGTGAGTGAGGGATTCTTTGTGATTGTGAACACAGCACAGCACACACTGCACCACAACCACATGTCAGCTCTGCTTTCTGACCCATCCCTGAAGGAGCAGTGGGCAGTCGATGTACACCACCCGCGTTGCACGCAGTGCTTGGGGACGGTACCTTGCTCATGAGTACCTCAGTGGTACCTTAAGCTGTCTGGGACTTGAACCGGTGACCTTCTGATCACAGGGTCAACTCCCTAACTGTTACACTGCAACTTATTTAGGCGACCTCTCGATCAGAACTGTTGTAAAATTAAAATTCATATTCTGCGTGTTACGTTTTTCTGCTGTAATGCTATGTGTTGATGTGTTTTTATTGTAGATGTCGTATAACATGGTGTGGGCTTGTAACAGGCTGTGTAAACTCAAGCTGGTGTGTAAAACCAGACCTGCAGAAAACCAAGAACTGGTAAGATGACAATTAATCAATCGAGCAATCAATCACCAATACCCACCTCCACTTCCCCCTCCTGGTGTGTCCAGTCTGCTTTGCTCTTCTTTTGTTCTGTTTGTATCATTTGTTCTTTTTTTACTTTTTGTAAATGCTTTTCTCTTTGTTCAGCCGTATTTTTTATTTATTTTTAATAGTTTCCTGTCTCTTTATTGGATTTCCGTAAGACTCGCTGAATGACTTCTAGGTGCTATAATGCCATAAGCAGATGAGCTTGTCTTGTCTTGTCTTGTGTTGTCTTGTTGTGTAGAGGGAGTGTGAGAGCGACCAGGAGGACACAGAAACCAAACCCGCCTCCATGTTGCGCCGTCGCCTCAGCAGCAGCTCCTAGAGGCCGAGACCCCACAACGCAGCACACTACAGCCCTGCAGCGCTCCTCACTGCCTCCAGAGGGCAGCAGAGTGCTGCCTTTTACACACCCTCGTTCTCACGGCCAGGAGGAGGAGGAGGAGGAGCCACAGAATCATCAACATCATCATCATCATTGTCATCACACCATCCTCCCTTCCTAAAACCTTCTGCCCACTACCTCTGAGATGATGAAGGACGAGTCCTCGGGCCTCATTCACCAATATTCTCCTAAATTTGTTTTGTTAAATTTGATGTTAATGAAGTTAATACATTTGAATAATATAACGTTATGCAGCTGTGGGCAGTGTGGATGCTGTGGTTTTAGTGTCTGAAAGCCTGTGCTGGTGATAGTAAGACTGAGGGTTAGGATCCCAGGAGGACACTGAGCATCTGAGCAACACCCTTAACCTCCAGATACTGAATGGTGAGCTGTCCCAGTGATTAGAAGTTGAATAAGAGCGTCTGCAAAGTGAAAGCGAGTGATTATTTGTCATTGTGAACACAGCACAGCGCACAGTGCACCACAACCATGTCAGCTCTGCATTTTGACCCGTCCGTGAAGGAGCAGTGGGCAGCTGACATGGGCAGCACCCGAGGAGCAGTGCTTGGGGACGGTACCCTGCTCGTGAGTACCTCAGTGGTACCTTTACCAGTCTGGGATTCGAACTGGCGACCTTCTGATCACGGGGCAAACTCCCTGACCATTACAGTACCAACTGCTGGAATGCTGTAAACTTACAGAAAGTCTCCCTGCAGCAACTTGTTAAAGGTCTTGCTCAGATACCCACTGATGGTAGTGCTGGAGGTAAGATTCGAACTCTAGAGGCGAGTGTCCTAACCACTAGACCAGACATCACCCAACCGCTTTTCCACCAACAGGCAGCCCAAAAAAATTGCATAATTCAGCAGTTCTTACTGAGGAGGAATAAATCTTGAGGAAACAAGGTGAATCTGATGTGTTTTAGCAACGTTTCCTCTTCAGAGCTTCGGCTTGGTGAATGAGGCTCGTTGTGACGATGAGTGTTAGTTTTGAAGGATGTGCCTACAGACAGGAGTAAAGATCTTCTCACGCTGCTCCTCCACAACCTCTTAACCCCCACAGCTCAGGACCAGAGCGATCTTAACGTATACAGATGTGTATTTTTGTTACTTGGAGCTTCGAGCTTCAGCGTTTCCTGGAATTGCCTTGTTTGTGGAACTCCCACTTTACAGGAATTTTTGGGAAAGCTTTCGAGCACTGGGGAGGTTCCCAGGCTGCGTGCCTTAACTGACATAATAAATGACCGCATAGTCATGAGCTCGGAATTCTTGGCTGATATTGCACATAGCACACCAGAGACAAAGTGTCTTTAAACTCTTACACACATACACACTTACACACACTGGGTGTGGTTTCCCCAAAGCCCCTTACTGCAGAGTTTGGCTCAAATCCGAGCTGTAGCTCCACTAACACATGGAGGAGGTCGGCTGTGCACGTGCAGATTCCTGCTGGTGATGTTTGTTCATGTGTTCACAGTTCTGTTACCCGAACGACAGCCCCAAACCCAGTGTTGTCAAGTTTATTCAGCTTTAACCTCTCAAATGAGAACAGAACTCCATGTCTGTGTAGGTTCTGAGTCGTAGTCTTGAGTAGCATCACACCGGCCGAGGTGGGAATTCATTCAACAAGGAGTTAAACGTCTGGAAATCCTCAACTGAAGAAGCCTTGAGTGAAACATCTTCGAGCCCAAAAGAGCTCCAGTTGCCGTCCACTCAAGCACTCGGCAACAGCATTCTTCACTTTCTAATATTCAATTGTGATTTGGGTGAAGTGATCTAACCAAGCTGCTGCAGCACAAACCACATGCCAAGTAGCAGTGTGCAGTGACATTTACCCAAGTCTTTATGAGCAGGTGCTGCAGTCAACCATCAGACAACGTTTAATCACGTTACAACCAGCCAGACCTGAGCATCATCCCCACACACACGCGCGCGTACTGCAGCACATTATCACGCTCTTACACAGCGGTTATAACTACCCCGTTATGCCACAAAGAGAAGAACTTCAGATTCACCACAGCACAAGTTCTCAAGACGAGCTGTAACTGGAGTTACATTAACCTGTGTCACCGTTTGAGGAACTCTAGTTGTCATGGCTTTATTTTCAAAAGTTTGTAGTAATTCATAGGAAAAGGTCTTCCATTAAAAAGAGTCCAAAACATAATATTCAATATAATCTCTAATGAAATATATAATGTATTTTTGTACGTGTGCTTAGCATATTGTTATTTTCATAAGATGTATTTTAATGACGTGAGGCATGGCTGTGTGTTGTGGATTAAAGAGGAAAGTGTTTTGTATGATTCGTATCTCAAACCCAGAACAATCATTACTTAAAACTTAATTACAATAATTATTAAAATGAGTTACTAATGAGTAATATAGTCAATGTACCAAACTGAACTGGAATTTTGCAGCATCTCTAAACCCTGGAGGAGAAAATGATTCAGTGTCCAGGTGTTTTATTAGTGTGTGATGTGATTTGAGTGTTTTACCTTGTTTTGTATCTAGTCTATATCTCTTAATTCCTTTTGAGGATCCAAAAATTGCATGTTTATTTCCTGTTATGAATTCAGAGACTTGATGTTGAACACAAAGTGATAATAAAATCACATCTCTCTGTCTCTGTAGGTGTGACTTGATGAACATTTACAGAATTTACATACTGAGTGACATCTATTTACTAATTTCAGGTACAGTCTCCCAAAGCAGCTCAGGGTTAAAGGTCGTGCTCAGGAGCACAGTGGTGGTAGTGCTGGAGGTGTAACAGAGCCAGACTCAACCCTCAAGCTCTTAGTCCCGAACCTAGTACCAGCACCACTAGAGCACCACCAACCCACAACATGAGAAGAGGCAGTGGGTAGTGTAGCAAGTCGGGGGTTTGCCCCATGATCAGAATGTCAGTGGATCAAATCCCGTAACTGTAAAGGTACCACCGAGGTACTCATGAGGAAAGTGCCATCTCCAAGCACTGGTCCCTGCGTGCTGCTGGACAGTGCTCCTTCACGCATGGGTCAAATGCAGATGGTCACACTCACTTCAATTGATTTCTAAATCACATAATAGAAATGTTATCTACAAAAAAAAAATCATTTTAAATACAAATCCATGGAGCATCAGTTTTTCAAATTAAGGACAAAAAACAAAACTCCTTAACCATGTTTTCATCAGTATTGATTTTCAGAACCAAAATGAAAAAATTAACCATTAACAAGTCATTTTCCAATTTTCCAAAAATGTTCAAATGAGAAATAGTAAAAGATGGAAAACACACTGATATTCCAGCAATCGTTACACACAAAATCTCAGATAAAGAACCTGTAAACATTCAGGGTCACACCGCCAATGAAAAGCTAAAATGGAGCATTACTGTTTTCTTTTTATTTACTTTTATTTATTTATTCATTTTTCATTTGATTAGAGGATGACTCGTTTGTTTTCTCATTTCAGTTTTGGAAACAGATCTTAGTAAAATCAGCTGCTTGGATGAGAGCTTCTGATGAGGGGCAAAAATAATATTGTAATGTAGTCCAGTCTTATGAAGTGAGTTATTTCTTGTGCTTTTAGCATCTAACATGTGTATTATCACATACTTACGCGGATTTATCAATCAGACATGTTTCCAGGCATCATTTAACATGATTAAATCTGATAAAACAGCGTTTTAACCCGAAATATCCAGTAAATACTCGGTACAGTATGTGGATTAAGAGGCGTGGTCATCGCGGCGCGGTGGGCGTGGCTTTCACAGCGTGGTGGGCGTGGTCATCGCGGCGCGGTGGGCGTGGCTTTCACAG
>JAVGVS010001824.1:0-14856 GCA_032718565.1 Distichodus sexfasciatus
AGGCACGGACTGGACATACAGCTGGTATAAAGATGGAGATAATAAAATTGATAACATTTCTAAAAGTGAATATAGTTTTGAGGCAATAGCAACCGGTAATGGACTTTACAGATGCAAAGCAACATCAATCCTAGATGATCAAATTATCACAGATTTCAGTAATGAGGTTTCAGTGACTGTATCAGCTGAGTTTGCACTTCTCTTTGCTGACTTTCAACTTCACTTAATCTCTGGATAATTTATCATTAGACCCAGATTAGGAGTGAGATTTAAGGGGGTTAAGTGCAGGTCTGCAGCTGACCATCTAATTTGGTTAAAAGGCAGTTAAATGTGATGTCGAGGATTTTAGCAGATACTCGGGTTTAAACCTTAAAGACATGCATGAGCAAAAACAGATTGCGAATGTAAGAGGCCTCAGAAATCGGTTACAATGCATTGACACTTCTGTTGTGTTGTATTTTCTATTAGCGTCTGATTTGAGATGTGTCAGAAAGTCTGATAAAAATGTGAGTAAAATTCCATGGGTCTCAGTAATCAGTGATGATAGAACTTTACTGTAGGTGTTGTTTTATTAACAGCTATTTTAATGGGGAGGTTTGAAAGGTTTCATTTATACTTGGTAACATTTACAGCAGTGTTTTTCTATAAAATGCTATTATCTTTATAACATGTAACGACTAAAAATATAACATGATTTTACTTACATTCCAGAACAGCTGAGTTGTTGCTGCTTTTTCCATTATTTTTTGCTCTGGTATTTTAACTTACGGCCAACATCACATGATAGAGATAGATATCTATCTTTGTTGCATACGAACCTCACTTACATGAAGGTCAGTAAAAGGATACCACTCATTTATTTTCCATTTCCTTCATAATCTCTACATTCTATGCAGTTTACAGCATCATTTCAAAATTAAGAGATGCTTTGTGACCCAGTGATGCTGCACTGACTCTAACACAGACACTCAGGGCATTATTAGTAGAAGTTTTAGGGTTGTATTTAATGTTATTATGTGTCTGTGCTGATTGTTCAGCTGCTTTGTAGATGACAGGGAGGAGGAATACATGTAGATTTAATTTTTAGAAGCTGTTTGTTTCATGTTTAGCTTATTGCACATATATAATACTAGCATTCTTGTAGTTGTTTCTTGTGCCTCCAAAATTAGTTTTTTAACAAAGACACATTCATCATAAGGTATATTTACTAGAATAAATCATAAGAGTTTATTTATTTTGTGTATTTTAAGGTCCTTTTATTGTATTGAAATTTATGGACTGTCCTCCGTACTTTTTACAGCTTTACCCACTGCTACACTGACTGCAAATCTTCGTCACTTATTGTCTTTTGATTAAACTAAATATGAAAGGCAGGTCTGATTTAAAACACCCATTTATTTGATTATATGTTTAAAGCAAATTTTAATATCAAAAGCTTATCTTGTAACAGAACCTCCTCTGTAAAATATGTTTTAATCAAAGTATACAGTTTTTAGAAGACGTGTTAAAATAGTCCAAAAGCCGCCTATACTAGGTTAATTAGCGACTCTCAATTGGCCTCGTGGGTGGGAATGGTGTGTGATTGTGTGAGTGTGTGTGGTGCCCTCTTGTTATGTTGGTGCCTGCCAGGGGTTGGTCACTGCCTGCGTCTGTAAGTTCCTGGGATGAGGTCCTCGTCCCCCGATTAGATCCCACGATTTAGGATTCAGTGGTTAGGAAAATGAATGAATGAATGAACATTTAAACTTTGTCAGTCACTGAATGTTCTTTTTTGAAGATGTAGAAAAGGTGAAAGTTTCTAGATTGTAGCATTTATGTAATAAATTGTGTCAATACTGTTTAAGTTTAAACCAGGTGCATAGGATCACAGAAGAGCTACTTGTGCTAAGAAAAAGAAATCATGAGAATTTTAAAAAATCTTCATTTTATATCAACAGCAAAACCCAAACCCGACACTGATAGTGGAACTCAGGAGTCCCATCTGCCTGGAGACACAGTGACTCTGAGCTGTGACCTCTAACAGTCCAGTGGATGGAGGTTTTACTGGTACAGAAGACTCCACATTATGAACCAGATCTTATAGAGACACCAAATCAAATCAAGTTGTTGTGTCTGCTGATGAAGCTGGATATAAGTGCATAGCATGGAGAGAAAACTATTGCACACAATACAGTGATCGAATCAAATTCCAGTAACCAGGTATAGCGTCAACTATATTTTTCTTTTAACTTGAAAGTGAGAAAGATTGAGGCATTACATTACTAAACCTAGTACATTATACAACAATAAAAGAGGCATTCAGTGTTATTTATAATTATTATTTTTCATCAGTAATATAATGTTTAAATAATTATGTAACTAACAAAAGGTGAATAGATCAGTGCAGTGTCTTATTAGGAAAAATGTATAACATCTGCCAGTATTGTAAGGAACTTTCTAAACCAAAATCAGGGCTTTTGGGTGTTGTCTGCTTTGTTGTGCTACACAGTATCAATGCAATTAATAAATTAATATTTTGTTAAAAGCCAACACTATTTTGTGGCACGACATGTTGGTGCAGTGGTCCAGCTGCTGCCCTACCTTAAAAATGTGTGCTGGGTTCGAGCCCCGGGTAGGCTGTGGGGCCTTTCTGTGTGGAGTTTCCATGCTCTCCCGTGTTCGTGTGGGTTTTCTCTACGGGTGCTCTGGTTTCCTCCCACAGTCCTGAAGCATAATGCTTGTAGGTTAACTAGCGACTCTAAATTGGCCCAAGGTGTGAGTGTGAGTGTGATTGTCTGAGTGTGTGTGACCTGCGCTGTGTTGGCGCCTGCCCAGTGTTTGGTCTTTAAGCTTTAATTTTGTAGGTAAATGTTCAACATTTTTGAGTGTTTAAGGAAAGTTTTTAAGTTTTAAGATTGATACATTAGGAGGGAATAGAGATAGAGTATAGAGACTGCACTGTGTTATTCAATTCTGAAAACACAAAAGTTGTTGTAAATCTTGCAGTAACATCACAGATCAGTAACTCTGTTACCATCACTGTACAGAGTGAGCTGTCTCTCATTATATTTCTACAACTTAAATAACAGCAAAAATAGACGTGTTTCACAATATTTCTAGCAGATATAGACAAAATGTAACTAAACCATTATTGCCCACGATATGAATGCTTTGGTTTATGTTCTACTCTTATACCATAGTTCATCAATATAAGAGAAATGGTTCCCCTTCAGAAAGTTGAATCCTGCATAGTTTTCTCCAAAAATCATCTTCAGCACAGCAAATAAAGAGACTTATAATCAGATAAAAAAATTAAACAATAGCACCAGAAGCGTGAAATAAATGGCAAAATGATTTCAGAAAAGCTGGTTGACTACATTTTTAAACACTTGTTAGTTATTGTTAATGTGATTTCATGTGTGTGATTCTTTCTCTTTAAGAAGCGTTTAACTTTTTTATATTTTGTATGTAATCTATACTAACATTAGTATAGTGTCTTAACATTATTGTCTAATAAACTAAATTAAAATCTATGGGTCTCAATCAATGACGCCAAATTTTACCGTAAGGGTGTTGTTTTATCAACAGCCACTATAATGGGGAAGTTTGAAAAAGGTTTCATGTTTATATTAACATTTATTGCAGTAACATTTACAGCAGCGTTTTCAATAGATGCTATTATCTTTATACCTTGCTATTATTCTAAAATATAACAGCAAAGTTTTACTTACCCATTCCAGGCCAAACTGAGTTGTTATTGCTTTTTCCATTGTTTTGCTCTGGTATTTGACGACGTGGCTCCAGGTTATTTTCAGTGCAAACAAACAAGAACAGTAGAACAACAAGAAGAATAAATAGGCAGTGGCACGACTAGGCACATGGAATAAACAATAAATAAGTAAAATACTAAAATACATTAAACAATATACATTTTAAAACCAGACGACACCACAATATACATTTTAGACTAGACAGGAAGACAGACATAGAGGTAAACATGTTTGTCAGAGTCAGGATGCAGTATTCTTAACAATTTGAAATTGACAGCATTTACACTGAGTGTACAGAGGTAGAGGTTACCATGGAATAGAATACTATATCCGGACTATTTCCAAGTACAATGTTCAATGCATTGTTGCAAATATGCAAACATTTAAACAGGTGCAAATTGACATTTACATTATGGATGTGGGAGGTGAAAGGTTATAATACAATGAATGCACTATATTGACTGTTATGTGTACAATGTTTCGGTGTATATGCAAACATTAGTAAAGCAACATATATTATTTTGTGCAAGAAAGTGGCAGCAGTGCAGTGTCATACCAGTAGTTATTGTGCATCAAAGTGACAGTGGTGTGTAAAGTAAGGTGCAGTAAAGTGCAGTGGTGCAACAGAAACAGTTTCTTCACAGTCGGAATTATTGTGTGTGGGGAGATGTGATGGCAGGGGAGTGAGTTCAAAAGTCTGATGGCTTGTGGGAAGAAGCTATCTACGCATCCTGGAGGATGTCGAGACCTGATAAGCGTCTGCCAGATGGAAGAGGTGTGAACAGTCTGTGTAGAGAAGGGGTGTGAGAATTGAGCCGATGCAGGAGGCCTTCTGATGCAGGCGCTTGTAGAAGATGTGTCCTGCAGCGTGAGGAAGAGGCAGCTCGATGATGTTGCCAGCTGTTTTGACCACCCAGCTGACGCGCCTGATGCCGGCAACAGCACTGTTGCGAACCAGGCAAGATGCAGCTGGTCAGGGGCAGCTCTCTATGGTGCCCCTGTAGAATCACGGTGAGGGTGGGAGGAGGGGCAGGTTGGCTCCTTCCCAGCCGTCTCAGGAAGTGGAGACCTTTGCTGGGCCTTTGGTGATGGAGGTGGTGTTGGTGGTCCAGGTGAGATGAGTCTGAGATGTGAACTCCCAGGAACTTGGTGTTTTACAGTCTCAACCATGGAGCCCATGAGGATGCTGGTGGTGTGTGGGTGGAGGCGAGTTCTCCTGAAGTAAAGCGATCATTTCCTTTGTTTTGTCCACATTCCAGCGACAGGTTGTTCTCACTGCACCAGGCAGCCAGCTGCTGAACCTCATCTCTATCTCCTTGCGACTCATCGTTGTTGCTGATGAGCCCCCACCATGATCGTGTCATCATGATTGCAGTGCAGTCGTGAGTCAGGAGTGTGAAACAAAAGTGGGCTGAGGCACGCCTGAGGAGCCTCCGGTACTCAGCCTGATGGTACTGGGAAATGTTATGCGCCCGGTCCGGACGGACTGAGGTCTCTCTGACAGGAAATCCAGAATCCAGTTACCTGAGTGAGGTGCTCAGTCCCAGCTTGCTCAGTTTCATACACAGTCTTTGGGGATGATGGTGTTGAATGCTGAACTAAAGTCTATGAACCAGCAATCTAACATAAGAGTCTTTGTTGTCCAAGTGTGAGAGAGCCGAGGTGAAGTGCAGTGGATGTATCGCGTCCTCAGTGAAGCCTGTTTGTGCGATAGGCAAACTGCAGAGGGTCCAGTGAGTGGGGGAGGTTGCCTTTCACCTGTGCATGACCAGTCTCTCAAGGCACTTCATGGTGATGGGGGTCAAGCCGATGGGCAGTAGTCATTCAGGCAGGAAACTGATTTCTTTGGCACTGGGATGATGGTGGTGGACTTGAAGCACATGGGACGATCATCTGGCTCAGCGAAGTCGTGAAAGATGTCCGTGAACACCTCGGCTAGCTGGTCAAGCATGATCTCTCAACTTTCGACCTGGAGATATTTGTCCAGGACCAGCAGCTTTTGGCGGGTTGACCTTGGCGAAGGTTCTCTCACGTCCAGCTGCAGGCAGAGATGGTCTGATGGGTGATGGGAGGCGTTACTTTAAATCGTCTCGTGTTTGTTCCAGTGCATCAAACCGTCGTGAAGACATTTCAGCTCACTCAGGGAGTGTGGCATCCCCCCCTCACAGCTGCTTGGTGCTGGCTTGTATTGGGTGACAGCCTGGATGCCCTGCTGCGCAGCCTCACGAGTCTTTGTGTCGTTGAAATGGTTCTGGATCTTTTTTAAGTACCTTCGCTTTGTAGCCGGATAGAAAGCGAGGTTAGCCCTGGCTGTTTTGAGGGCAGCTTTGCTCTGGACGACTTAACATCTCTCTCTCTCAGCAGCGCCGCACCTATGCTATGAACCAAGACTTCTCGTTGGCTCTAGTGGTGATGTTCTTCAGGGCGGTAACATCCTCTATGCACTTGGAATGTAGCAGAGGCGTCACAGATTCTGCAAACTCGTCCAGATTACTTGGCAAGTAAATGCGTCGCCGCCTCTTTAAAAACATTCCAGTCCGTACACTCAAAGCAGTCCTGGAGTGCAGAGACAGCTCCACCTGGGCCCAGACTCTGATGAATATTTCCCTGGCAGGTCTTGTGTTTCAGCAGCGGCGATGAGTATGTGGGCAGCAACATCACTGTGGCGTGGTCTGAAGAAACCCGATGTGTGAAAGCGCCCTGCTGCTTCATGGGCACCACGCGCTGCGTTGGTATAAACTTTATCCAGGCAGTTCTCCCCTTGTAGCAAAGTCGTGTTCAGTGGGGTGGGAGAAATTTGACTTCAGAACCAGCGTGGTTGAAGTGGCGGCAATGATAGAAATCCGTCCGGGTCGCGCGGTCTGGAGCTTGTTGATAGCCTCGTACAGTTAAATGGCGCCAGGTTAGCATTAGCGTAGGCGGCAGTACTGCGGCTACGATTAGCACCACCGGTTCTCTACCGGCAGGTAGAGCGAAGTGACACTTTTATGGCCGAGAAACTCTATCTGTGGTGACAGTGGCGACTCACTTCAGAATTCGTGCAGGGTGGTGTGTAGGCGCACAACCGCCTCGCGGCTCTTACGGGCCGAAGGCTTCTCTGTTGGCCCGACGCATGCTAGCCAGCAACTGGATAGCGAGTCGCGATGTCGCGTTCATGCATTCCCGTGTGAAGATAAAAACGCATGATTCTTTCCTTTAAGCAGTTGCTGGAGCCACAAATGGTCATTTTATTGTCCGATGGCGGAGTTGGAGAAGCAGGACAGATGGAAGTGCGGTCGGGCAGGTTAGCTTTTAGCCTGCGTGCTAAAGCCTGCACGCTTGCCCGCTTCTGTTTCAGGGAATAAGCGCTTCGTTACGGCCAGCCTACTTCGTTGCCTGTGAGCTCTGTAAGCGTCTCCGGCGGCAGATTTGTGGAGGGTGGCCATTTTCTTCGATTTGAGCAGGGTGTGTCTGTTGCTTGGTGATCACGCGCCGTGCTTGATCTGGGCTCCAGCGGAAAGAAGTAGACAAAAGCGATTGAAATCAGTATAAAAACACTGGATTCCCTGGGCGGCTTTTTTAGCAACAACACTTAACAAATGGCGCGCCAGTGATATAGTATATATGGGGAATGACAATAAGTTGACTTTTGACTTTGACTTAGCAGCCAACATCACATGATATGAGATAGATATGTATCTTTGGTACCACGCCACAGACCTCACTTATGAAGGTCAGTAAAGGATACCACTACGTTTATTTTCCATTCCTTCATAAAATCTCTACATTCTCCCAGTTTGCAGCATCTGTCAAAATTAGGGTCTTCAACTGACCAGTGATCACTGCTGCACTGGCTCTAACCCTGAACCTCAGAACTTATTAGTATAGAGTTTTAGGGTTGTATTTAATATTATTATTCATCTTATTATTGTGCTGATTGTTCTGACTTCTTTCTAGATGACAGAGATCAGGAATACATGCAGATTTAATTTTAAAAGCTGTTTCATGTTTAGCTATTACACATATCTCTTGATTGCTTGCATTCTTGTAGTTGTTTTGCTTGGTCTAACATGCTTTGTAAACTAACACACATTTATCACAAGAGTCTCTTTACTGGGTTTTGTGTATTTTACTGTATTGAAATTCATGCACTATCCTCCAAACGTTTTCAGCTTTACCCACAGCTACACTGACTGCAAATCCACAAAATCCTGTGTGTTCACTGGAGAGTCGGTCCTCTAACGTGTGAGATCATGTAATAATGGATGGAGATATCAGTGGTATAAGAAGAATAAAAATGAAGATAAAGATAAGGATCCATGGACTACAGTGTCTCCATCACATTATCACATTACAAGCAGTAACACTCTCACCATCAGAGGACATGCCGTGTCTAATGTTTCTGAGTACAAGTGTGGAGGACAACGAACTTGGAGTTAAAAAACATCACAGGACAGTGACTCTGTTACCATCACTATTACAGGGTGAGCTCTCTCTTTTTATATTTTCAACAACCATAACATAGGGATAATAGATTTCAAAATTTTCTAGCAGATATAGACAAAAATGTCATTATTATTTATATTTTAATTACCTGATGATGTGAATGCTTGTTTTGCTCCACTGTTATGAAATAGTTCCTCTTCAGAAAGTTGAATCCTGATTTTTTTGTTTCAAAAATGATCTTTAATGCAACAAGCAGAGGCATATAAGCATAAAATAGTACCCAGAAAAATTGAAATAAATGTGTTTCTCTAACATGATTCTCAGTGTGATTCTCTGGCTTTTTTTAGAGAGGGCATTTGCTTTATTGTAATGTTTAATCTACACTTGACATTGCTGGTATAGCAGCATCATTGTCCTAACAAGTAAATAGCAAATATAATACCTCAGTTTATTAATTGTTTAACAATTAATTGTTTGAATTTGATGTTTAATTTCTGTCATACAACTGCTCCCCAACCTAGAGTGCAAGTGGAGCCTCAAAGCAGTTTATTGTTAACATAAGAGATGTTGTGTTTTTATAGAGAGACTGAAGGCTACACTTAAATTGCAGCATGACTGGGAGGAAATACTGACACTCAAATATGACATAGAAAAAGGACAAGGCACGGACTGGACATACAGCTGGTATAAAGATGGAGATAAAATTGATAATGTTTCTAAAAGTGATATAGTTTTGAGGAAATACCTACCAGCAATGGACTTTACAGATGCAAGCAACATCAATCTGAATGATCAAATGATCACAGATTTCCGGTAATGAGGTTTCAGTGACTGTATCAGCTGAGTTTGCACTTCTCTTTGCTGACTTTCAACTTCACTTAATCTCTGGATAATTTGTCATTAGACAGATTAGGAGTGGTTTAAGGGGTTAAGTGCAGGTCTGCATTGACATATAATTTGGTTTAAGGCAATAAAATATGTGATGTCAGTTTTAGCAGATATTAAGCACATATCACGTTTAAACCTTAAAGATATTCATGAGCAAACACAAGATTGCGAAGGTAAAGAATTTTCAGAAATCTAGTTTCAGTGCATTGATGGACTTGCATTGTGCTATATTTTCTATTGACTTTTGATTTGAATCTGGCAGAAAGTTAAAACCTGTGGAATCTCAATAATCAGTGATGACAAGAACCTTACTGTAGGTGCTTTATTAACAGCTATTTTAATAGGGAAGTTTGAACGAGATTTGATGCTTAAATTAACATTTATTGCAGTGACATTTAATTTTCTAATATTATGAAATCAAGTATTACTTGCATGTTTAGATACTAAAAATAGTTTTGTTTTCCATGTTTTAGCATATTACTCATGTAATGCTAGTATTTTTGCAGTTTTGTGTTTGTTTTGCCTCAAAAATATAACATCAGATGTAGACATACAGTGCTGTGAATAAGTATTTGCTCCCTTCCTGATTTCTTATTTTTTTGCATGTTTGTCACACTTAAATGTTTCAGATTATCAAACTAGAAATTTAAATGTTAAATTGAATAACAGAAATAAACACAAAATGCAGTTTGAAGTGAAATTTTTTATTTATTAAGGAAAAAACTATCCAAACCTACATGGCCTATGTGAAAAAGTGATTGCCCCCTAAACCTAAAACTGGTTGTACTTACCTTTAGCAACAACTGCAATTAAACGTTTACACGATAGCAACGTGGAGTCTTTCACATCGCTGTGGACTAGTTTTTGTTACTCTTCTTAGCAGAATTGTTTTATTTCAGCCATGATGGAATTTCCGAGCATGAACGCCTTTTAGGTCATGCCACAGCATCTCAGTGGACTCAGGTCCAGACTTTGACTGAACCACTCCACAACCTTCATTTAGTTTTTAAAGCCATTCAGAAATTGGACTTGCTGGTGTGTTTTGGATCATTGTCCTGCTCTTGAACTCAAGTGCGCTTCAGCTTGAGGTCTGAAACAATCGCTTACTTGTTCTCTCCTTCAGGATTTTTGGTGGGCTGATTAGATTCATGGTTCCGTCAATCACAACCAAGTCGTCCAGATTTCGTAGCAGCAACCCCAGACCATCCTTTTCTACCACCATGTTTTGACTGTTGGCATGATGTTCTTTCTGGCTGTATTTACTTTTCACCAGATGTAACTGGGCCTTTTACCATCCAAAAGTTTAACTTCTGTTTTGTCAGTCCACAGAATATTGCCCCAAAAAGACTTGGGGATCATCAAGGGTGTTTTTGGCAAAAGTAAGACCAGCCTTTATGTTCTTTTGGTCAGCAGTGGTTTTTCGCCTTGGAGCTCTGCCATGCAGGCCCATTTTGCCCCAGTCTCTTTCTTCTGGTTGAGTCATGAACACTGACCTTAACTGAGGCAGGTGAGGCCTGCAGTTTTTAGATGTTCTGGGTTCTTTTGGATCAGCCGTCGCTGCACTCTTGGGGTCATTTTTATAGGCCAGTCACTCCTAGGAAGGTTCACCACTGTTCCATGTTTTCTCTATTTGTGAATAATGGCCCTCACCGTGGTTACTTGAGTCAGCTTTAAAATGGCTTTGTAACCTTTTCCCGACGATAGATATCAGTACTTTGTTCTCATCTGTTCCTGAATTTCTTTTAGATTGCAGCATGATCTCTTTCTTCGCTTTTTTGGGATCTTTTGGACTCCTTTTTAAGTGATCTCCTGATTCAACAGATCTGGCAGTAATCAGGCCTGGGTGTGGCTGGTGAAATTGCACTCAACTTTCCAAAAAATGTGATTAACCACATTATGAGGGCAATTACTTTTGCATGTAGGGTCATGTATGAGTTTGGATAGGTTTTTTTAATAAATAAGGGTTTCTTAAAAACAGTGCATTTTTTTTGTTTACTTGATTTCATCTTTGTCAATATTTAAATTTGTTTGCGATAATCCACAAACATTTAAGTGTGACAAACATGCAAAAATTAAAATTCAGGAAGGAGGCAAATACTTATTCACAGCTGTATAATAATATATACTGTAAAATAACAGCAAAAGTAAATGTTTCACAATATTTCTAGCAGATGTAGACAAAAATATAATTAAACCCTTATTGCCTGATGATATGAATGCTGGTTTATGTTCTACTAACAGGATAAAAATTAAATAATAGCACAGAAACGTGAAATAAATGGCAAAATGTGGGCGGCATAGTGGTGCAGTGGTTGGCGCTGCTGCCTCACAGCAAAAATGTGCTGGGTTCAAGCCCCGGGTCGGCTGTGGGGCCTTTTCTGTTTTGATTTTCTACTCTCCCATGTTTGTGTGGGTTTCTTCTGGGTGCTCGGTTTCCTCCCACAGTCTTCAGCATGTGCTGTGGTGCTAGCGACTCTAGAATTGTGTAAGGTGTGAATGTGATGTGAGTGTGTGTGTGACCTGCGGTGTGTTGGCGCCTGCCCAGGGTTATTCCTGGGATAGGCTCCGGTCCCCCCACAACCCCAGTTAGGATTAAGCGGTTCGGAAAATGAATGAATGTGTTGTGTTTAAGTATTGCAGATGATGATTCATTTTGATTTTAATATTCAAGTTGCTTCCTATTGCTTATTTGAACATTATCTCTACTATTTTCTAAATTGGGCATGGAAAAAATCATGTTGTATATCATTCACTTAAGAAATATCTTTTTATCTTTCACAGAAAGACCCCAAAGCTGTGGTGTCTTTTAGCCAAGATAAAGTATTCTGGAGGAACTGTCACTCTCAAATGTCTGTCCCAGTGGCAGAGTGTCTCTATTTCAAGGGCCGTGCAACTCAAGTTCAAAGAGGGTGTTTACCAAGCTGAGAGTAATGAACAGGTTTACACTATCAGTAATGTTGAAGAGACCCACACAGGAAAATACACCTGTATAGGTGTAACGGAGGGCTCACGCTACTCACAGTGGAGTGATGTATTTACTTCTAACTATCAGGTAGGTCATTAGACAGATTAGGAGTGATTTAAGGGGTTAAGTGCAGGTCAATTATATGCTAGAACCTTTATGCCTTGCTTTTAACTAAAAACATAACAGCAAGTTTTACTTACACATTCCAGACCAAACTGAGTTATTGCTTTTCCATTATTTTGCTCTATATGTAACCTGACCAACATCACATGATATGAGATCTCTGGTACACACCACAGACCTCACTTACATGAAGGTCCAGTAAAGGATACCACTCATTTATTTTTCATTCCCTTCATAATCTCTACATTCTATACCCAGTTTGCGGCATCTGTCAAAATTAAGAGATGCTTCAACTGACCAGTGATGATGCTGCACTGACTCTAACACAGACACTCAGAGCATTATTAGTATAGAGTTTTAGGGTTGTGTCATGGGCGTGGTTGCGGTGAGGATGAGGGAAGGGAATGGACACTGTTGCAGGCAAAGTGACAGGGTTTATTAAGGGCAGGTAAACACAAAAGGAAAAACAGTCCAAAATCACACAAAAACCAAGAACAAAGTAACAAAGGAAAGGTGAGGCCCGTGCTCCCAGTCATAGCCGTTGGGTGAATGGAGGAGAACCTCCCCGAGTAAACCGGAACAAGCGAAGTCCTCACGTTTGACGACTCGGGAGATGAACTAACAATGGCCCAGACTCTGTAGCCTCCAAGGCAGTCTGGCCAGCCGGGGAAAGCACACTAGGAGTCACGAGCCTGGGGAGAAAACACAAGACGGAGACGTGAGGGTGATGAGACAAAAAGGGCAAATCAAAAGGAGACACAAACCAAACCAAAAGCAGAAGGTTCCAGAAGTCCAAACGGAGGGGAGAGCAGGAAGGGTCCAAAGTCCAAATGAAAGGGAAGAGCAGGAAGGATCCAGGATATCCACGAACATCACGACAGGAACAACCATACAATTATGAGGGAGACAGACTCGAGAACACAGGGGTTAAACTGACTTAAATAAGGCCACAGAACTCAACAAACGAGTGCTTGCACCAATCCCAACTCAAGGCAGAACGAGACACAGCTGAACTCAATGATAAGCGAGGGGGTGTTCTAAACAGACACTGACCTACTAGGTAGGGAGCACGCAGTGCAAACAACGTACCAGGAAATGGGGTGCGCTTTAAACAGATAGTGAGCTACTCAGAAGGCTGCACGAAGTGTAGACTCAGAACCCAGAAGTGAGGAGCAGCTAACACAGAAAGCTAAGGCTAACCCGAGGAGACACGAGGAGCAAACACCACACACACATGCCACAGACACCCCACCCGAAGTGAACCCAGAAGACAGGAAACGACAGACACTTATCTGGGTTCATGGTGGCACGGTCCTGTCTAAGTTGGGCGGGACCGTGACAGGTTGTATATAATGTTATTGTGTGTCTGTGTGTGCTGATTGTTCTGACTTCTTTCTGGATGACAGAGATGAGAAATACATGTAGATTTAATTTTTTAAAAGCAGTTTGTTTTTAATGTTTAACTTATTACACATGTATAATACTAGTGTTCTTACAGTTGTTTCTTGTGCCTCAAAAATGTTTTTTTTTAACAAACACATTCATCATAATAGTTTATTTACTGGGTTTTGTGTATTTTAAGGTAATTTTATTGTATTGAAATTCATGCACAGTCCTCCGCACTTCTTGCAACTTTACCCACAGCTACACTGACAGCAAATCCACAAAATCCTGTGTTCACTGGAGAGTCGGTCACTCTGACGTGTGCGATCCATGGTAACAGTGGATGGAGATATCGGTGGTATAAGAAGAATAAGAATAAAAATAAAGATAAGATTCCATGGACTACAGTGTCTCCATCACAAGATCAGACTGCAAGCAGTGACACTCTCACCATCAGTGAACGTGACGTGTCTAATGGGGTTAAGTACATGTGTAGAGGACAACGAGATGACAATTCAACAACATCACAGAACAGTAACTCTGTTACCATCACTGTACAGGGTGAGCTCTCTCTTCTTATATATCAACAAAATTACTTCAACTTAAATAACAGCAAAATAGATGTAATTCATAAGATTCTAGCAGATATAGACAAAAATGTGATTATTATTTAGACTTTAATTGTCTGATGATATGAATGCTGAATTTATTCTACTGTTATAAAATAGTTTATCAACATAAGAGAAAAGGTTCCTCTTCAGAAAGTTAAATCCTGATTTTTTTTTACTCAGAAATGATCTTTAATGCAACAAATAGTGACTTATGTTAATAAAGAATATTACAAAAAGGTTAAATAAATATGTTTTCTAAAATGCTGGTTGACTAAATTTCTAAACACATGCTAGTTATTGCTAAATTGATTCTCTGACTTTTTTCAGGGGCATTTAACTTTATTATATTTTGTGTCTGATCTACTCTTGACATTATTGCTGGTAATAGCAGCATCATTGTCAAAGTAAATAGCAAATAATTATATTAATACCTCAATTTATTTAATGACTTAAAAATTGATTAATTTGAATTTGATGTTTAATTTCATATCAAACTGCTGCTCCCAATCCAAGAGTGCAAGTGGAGCCTCAAAGTAATTTTTTTAACATAAAAGATATTTTGTTTTTATAGAGAGACTGAAGACTACACTTAAATTGCAGCATGACTGAGAGGAAATATTTATAGGAGAAACTGTCACTCTCAAATGTGACATAGAAAAAGGACAAGGCACGGACTGGACATACAGCTGGTATAAAGATGGAGATAATAAAA
>JAVGVS010001825.1:0-14833 GCA_032718565.1 Distichodus sexfasciatus
CTTCCTCTTATTGGTCATGTGGTGTAAAACATGCATCGGTCCGGTCTCGGACTCGGCCGTTCAAGAGTCTTGGTCTAGTCTCGGTCTCGACCCGCACTTGTGGGTCTTGTGAAATGTGTTATAACAAGAAATTGATGCATTACTTAAAGATGACATTTGAAACGTTATTTTACTAATTTCTTAATTTTACTAATAACTTAAATCTATTGTGAATTCTATTTGGGGCAGTAACGGTAGGATGTTCGCCCCCGTGATCAGAAGGCCGCAGGTTGGAATCCAGGGCCGGTAAAGTTACCACTGAGGTACTCATGAGCAAAGCACTGCTCCTCCTCCTCGTTAGCTGCCCACTGCTCCTTCACGGATGGGTCAAATGCAGAGGTCACGTTTGGTTGTGGCGCACTGTGTGCTGTGCTGTGTTCACAATGACAAATAATCACTCACTGTCACTTTTTCACTTTCATTTGCTCCCCTCGCAGGACCTAACTGCTCCCGAAATCCAAAAGAGACTGATCCAAACAGCTGGAGATGAAGGTTTGTAGAGTTTTGTTACAAAACAGAGGCTGGAGAACCTCCAAGATCACGAAGGACGTTGTTATTTGTTCTGTTACAGCTTTGAGTCTTCACACCGCTCGTACCTTGCTGTCTCTCATGGACGTATCCTTTTTGATCGGCTTAACCAGCCTCAGTGGTACGTTCACCGGCCCGGGAGATTTACCGTCCCTGAAGTTAGGAACCGAAAGTCGCTCTGGGTAAGAGTGTCTGCTGAATCGCGGTAGTATAAATGTTAACGTAAATCTACGACGTTCCTCTCTGTTCCTTAACGACGTCTGTTAAAGACCGAAAAGACCGGGAAACTCAGCACCCACCGGTTTCAGGACCTGAAGAGCTACGTGTCTGCAGCCAAAACCGAGTTCACGGATTACCGGAGAGCAAACGGCGGCACAGTCAGCGAGACTGACTTGAAGAGTGCGCTGGAAGCACGCGGTATGAGATGCTTGCAAAAACCTGGACTCCGGTGGTAAATAACAGGGCGGGAAGATGTAGGATAATTTTCTATACTGTATTTACAAAAAATTTACACCATTTAAAAAGTCAATGCAAAAGAAAAATTCTATTAAATTAAATTAAAACAACACTATTTGAATGTAAACATGGGAAAAATCACTAGGGACCAACTTCCCAGTCGAAGATTAAGCCTAGTCCTAGAGTTTGAATGGTAAATCTCCATTAGTACTACATTTTAGTCCAAGACTAGGCTTAATCCATGAGCATCAAACCAGCCCCACATGCTCTAATATTATGATCAATTAACATATTTACAAAAATGTACACAATTTGAATGTAAACATGAGAAAAATCACCATGGCCAGGTTTCTTGCTCATGGATTAAGCTTAGTCTTGGACTAAATTGTAGTGTTGTCCAGGACTAGGCTTAATCCTCGGCTAGGAAATTGGCCCTATATGTTGTAATATGATGATCAATTAACATATATATATAAAAAAATGGACCCTATTTGAATGAAAAATGTGAAAAATATCAAACGTATTTGTACTATTTTAGTTTATCTTTACAAAAATGTGCTCACTCCTGCGAGAGGCTGTGACTTTCCTGACACTGTGGTCACATCTGTCTAAAGGCATTTTTTTGTGGTCGACAAATCATCAATAATATCCTGTTTCCCTGCAGACTTGCGGCTAAACGACCTGAATTTCGGACTCCTGTGGCAGAGGTACAGCTCCTACGAACAGCTCAGCTTTGATGACTTTGTGGCTATTCTGGCCAGACTGCAGAGCTTAAAGGGTACGTGGGCTGCAATTTGCTGACGATGCCAAGAAACAAAAACCACAATAGTGGTGCGGTTTAGCTGTGAAACACAGACTAGATACTCCTGTCACTGCCTCACGGAAAAACATTTTAATTTCTGTTAAATGGCAGCGCCGGGCGGCTCTGCGTGCACTTCTTAACAACGTTCTGTGGAGGCTCAACTTCCAACAGAAAGTGAAATTACAACGATTAGGGACTTTTTTTGAAAAAGTCACCGGTGCTTATCGCTGTTCAATATTTTATGACGCATTTATTGTTTGTGAGAAAGGTTCCGGGCACGTCCAAAGTCCGAGGCGGGATTTTATACGGCCCGCGCCTTCTGTCTTAAAATGTATGGCGTTATTTTGCGCCTCAATTCTGAACGTTCACCAGCAAAATCTCTCGTCTCGCCTGCACATAGTGTAAAAATAATTGAAATTTTGGAGATATTTTGAGGTGTTGGTGTTGCCAGCAAATGAAACACTTTTTTTTTTTTTTAACCACTTGTTCTTCTTCATCCCACTAGAGCGCTTCAAGTCTCATCGGATGACGAATTTGCCTTGCGACTGTGTGATGGCTAGTTTTTCTCTGGATGATGTAAGATCTGCTGCTGCACTCTCAAAAATAATGAGCGTATATACAGTCTATACTGTCACAGCTTTACTACGTTTATACATATGTGACCCTGCCTATGATAACCCAGCTAAAGTCATTTTTTGGCAACTCTCTGTTTTATACATAAAATAATTCTACATAATTTAAAGAGAAAATTTCACCTTGATATCTTTAATACTGACCAAGTAAGGCCATGTCGAAGATTTGGCAAATTACAGGCTCAGAAAAACAGGTTTTTGAGAAATTTCAATGTAAAAACACACATATTTTCAACACTGATGCATCTTTGAACCATAATTATCCTGTGTGTCATATACCAAGCTTACATTCTCCCATTTCAAGTGATATATGACACATTTATGGAAAAATTCTGATACTTTTGGAAAATGGGTCTATTTATTATGATATGCATGGCGAAAAAGCATGTTTAAACACTCGGCTACCTTCCGTTCCTTACTTACTGGCGCCGCCATGGGGGATGGAAAAAAAAAAATTCCTCAGAATTACCTCAGAGTTAGCGTCGAAGTCTTTTTTTTTTTTTTTGAGAGATACCAAGCATAAAATGTTGATGAAATAGCCTGGTTAGATTGACAAAACGTTCATCTACCGAAAACAAAGCAGTGTTTCTGATGTGTACACAGTGACACAAAGCAACACGCTTTGAAAGCGACACCGGCTAAAATTAGCCATTTTCTACCTCCTCTTTACCTGACGTGACTGCCGCGGATACACATTGATCTTAATGTCTGTATGCACTTTATAATGATAGAACAGTAGTTCCTAAACAGAATAACACCCAAATCACCTGTTGTTTTCGCACATAAAGTAATCCCAAAGACGTTAGAAAAGCAATGTTTGCGAAGCCAACCTCCGGTATTTTCCGGTGGAAAATGGAAACGTAAGGTGAATAAAATCACGAATTTCGCAATTTATCCTGTTAGAAATTACATTTCAAACATTACATCCGAAAACCTAATCTATCATTTACTGCAGTAAACTCATATGGCACATTGTTGACATTTTTCTCGCTATGACTACTTTGACGCTCTTTATTTCGTATTTAGATTTGGCGATTTTAGCCGGGTTTTCACAGGCGGGGTCACATATATAAATATACATTGTTATCAATTTCACATACTCACAATTAGCAAAATAACCGACTGTGAGAGATATCAAACTCCTCTGAGACTTTTAGGCCTCGTCCACACGGACGTTCCAAATGAACGCCCTCTGAACGGCATACGCGTTTTCGCTGCGTTTTGTAGCTGCGTTCGATTGGCGTTTCACTGGCGTTCGCAATAGCGCCGTTTTCCTCGCGCTCGTCGGGATTTTGACGCCCAGAAAACGTTGCATGCAGCGCTTATTTGACGCCACCCGGACGCGCAGTCGGCCGAACGCCGGTGCTGAACGCCCGTGTGGACGCTTCGATTTGCTCCAATGAGCAGAAAAACGCTCGGCGTTCGGTCGGCGCTCACCTGGCGACACGAACGCCAGAAAAACGCCTGGTTCAGACGTCGGTGTGAACGAGGCCTTATGCGTAACATTTCAGTTCACTCAAGTCGTTACAAAAGGCAGTTGTCTAATAATGTAAATTAATTACATTTATTTAAGCCTTAACCTAACTGTAATAAAAAACCTAAAATATAATTTTAAGTTGTAAATAAATAAATAAATAAATAGGCAAAAACCTAATATTATGCTGATATCAGTCTGTAACAGCTAGAATATTTAGAATTATTATCTTTAATCATTATAACTCACAAGTTATTAATATGGTGTATTGATAATAATTATATAATTGATTAAAAAATGTATAGTTAATTATCTAAATAAAGGAAACTTTAATAAGAGGTAAGTCATTTACATGTTCCACCACTGTTTACATTAATTAATATCATTTAGGAAAATTAAATAATGATTTCCTGATCTGAAATGAAAACTAAGCCTAATAGTTTAGCTGTATATTTTAAATACTTAATTAAACGCTGACCCCTGACTTTACTTTATGACTTCTGTTCCAGTTCATCAGAGACACGCTCCTCTAAAGCACTGCGGCATTCGCACACATCCTGTTCGCTGTCCGAAACCACATCAGTCTGCAAGTTGAACCATCTCCTGATTTCGCTGAATTCACGAGTATTAATAATTTAACACCTCCAAACCACAGCTTAACTAGAATCGTCAATCTGCTCTACCTGCCAAACGCTTCTGCACACCACAGGCTGTTAAAACACTTCCATTTATTTCATGAACTGGACGTTTTTTTTTAAATTTCTTGTTAAGCATTGGAAAGTTGTTGAAATATGTCAAATTAGTTTCGTTTATCACATGGAAAGAGTAACTCTGCATGTCTAACATCTTATTAACCGGTCGTGTGATGACGGCACAGTCACATTTTAGCCTGTACTTCAACTTTATCCAAGACGACGACACCAAAGCTGACATTTTCTTGCTAGTAACGGTACTTGATTGACGAACATACTGTTACTGTATATATTTTTAGCAAAGAATATTGAGTGTATTTTAGTTTTTTTTTAGGAAAACAGTGAAAAAACCTTTGACTGTTACTGTATTTTTTCTTTTAAAATTACTATATCGTCTCAAACTACTATAAATATACTTTACTATGATTAGTATTACTATAATTATCTTACAGTATACATTTTACATGTTACATGCAATTACTTTGATTATTTTGGGGGAAAAAGTTACATCGTTACATGTTTGAATCATAAAGTAAGCTCTGTGTTAACATGTCAATGTCATGCAACTAAATCTTACGACGTTATCACTGACATGCGATATACACCAACTGGTCACTTTTATTAAAGAGCTTCATTTCATGACTTGTGAAAACAACAAACTAGTCTGGAAGTGTATTTTGTTTTCTTTGTATGGAAATGTAAACCCATATTAATATTAAATATTTCATATTAACTGGAGATTTAAACAATTTGCCTTTTGCAGAATGAGGTTCTCGTTTTAGCTAGTAAGAGCAGTGGGGAAATCTGTCCAGCAGGTGGCGCTACATGCACTCAATTTGGGGAATTAAAAAGCCTGGATAATGCCGCTGCCCTGAATTGTGGGCCGAGATGCTGGAATTTAGCCTTAGTCTTTAATCTGAACCTTTTAAACCCTATGGTCCAATTTCCCGGACTGTGATTAAGCCTAAGTCTAGACCATCTTTGAGTTTCTTCATTGGTACTTCAATTTAGTCCAAGACTAGGCTTAATCCACGTTCAAAGAAACAAATCCTACGGATCTATATATGTTCACAGAAAGAAGAATGAACATTTTCTTCATTGATCATTAAAATTCTATAATATTATTGATAATACTTTTACATTAACGCCATTTTTGCAGACGCTCTTATCCAGAGCGACTTCCGTTTCCTAATTTCAGGGACAGTTTCCCTGAGAGCAACTTAGGGTTAAGGGATTCAGTGTTGGTCAGAGGCTGGACTCAAACCCACATCCTCTTGGTCCAGAGGTGAGTGTCATACCAGTAGGCCACCGACGCGCCTATAAAAATCTGCATGACCTGTATAAGACTGGTAAGTTTAATAGAACAGCTATTACAAACATCACAGATATTACTTCATTATTACATGTAGCTTACACTGTAAAAATGATTTGGACTGTTGTAAATTGTATCTAATTAAATTTTGTTTTTTTAAATCTATTTGGGTATGCTACTGGTCTACTTAACGATTTTAAATAGTTTTCAACCGTATATCTGGCATTTTCACGAAACCTTTTTCAGATGGGTATTATTGACTAAACTTTTCGTCAGACAGGATCCTGTGTAGCAAAGCAAAGTCTTACAACATAGTTCAGGGCCTGCGACGTTAAATGAGGTTCAAACTTTTTAAAACTAACATTGCGGCAGAAAGTAACGTGGAGGTTCGGGCAAACGGTTAAAATGAAGTTCCGGTTAAAAAGCGCCTCTACAGTCGCCTAAAATCTAACGACTAGTTTTCTTGTGCTTCACATATTCCTTCTCATTAGCGAGTAACGTAATATATTTTAGTTTCTCTCCACTGTATTCTTTTACGGCTGGTCATTCCCTTTAAGTTCCAACAAACACCTTCCTAAAAATAATGAGAGTAATGACGTCAAATGTCTTGTTGATTTGCTGTTACGCCAGCGACACCCAGTGTTCAACGTTGGAACTGCACTTCAAAAACATCTAACAACAAGACAGTAGTGAGACCAGCCATGTTGTATGGTTTGGAGACAGTGCCAATGAGGAAAAGACAGGTGGCAGAACTGGAGGTTGCAGAGCTCAAGATGTTGAGGTTCTCTTTGGGAGTGACGAGGATGGATAGGATCAGGAATGAGTTCATCAGAGGGACAGCTCATGTTGATGTTTTGGAGATAAAGTCAGAGAGGCCAGACTGAGATGGTTTGGACACGTCCAGAGGAGAGACAATGAGGACATACAGTAGGTATAAGGATGCTGAGGTTGGAGCCACCAGGCAGGAGGCTGAGAAGAAGAGCAAAAAGGAGTTTTATGGATGTGGTGAAAGAGGACGTGAAGTTAGTTGGTGTGAGGGTAGAGGATGCAGAAGATAGGACTAGATGGAGACAGATGATTCGCTGTGGCGACCCCTGAAGGGAAAAGCCGAAAGAAGAAGAAGAAGAAGAAGAATGTAATAACAGCCAAAAATCATACTGCGCTTGTTGAATGATAGAACGTATCGCAATAAACATCACTGTGAGACTGTCATTGTGAGTAAAGGTTAATTGGTGGCTGTAAATTGGCTCCGTGAGGTGTAAATGTGAGTGTGATTGTGTTTGATTGTGTGTGCCCTGTGGTGCATGTTGCCGCTCGCCCAGGTTTGGTCCCCGCTTTGCGCCCGTAGTCCCCCCACACAACCCTGTCTGGGAATGAACTGTTACCCTGCCTACGATCTAATCGTTAATCTAATCCCAAACATATTCTAAAGCAAGTCCTAACTCTAGAACTCTCCATAACGTACTTTAACGAGAGAAAGAGAGTGAGTTGAGGTGTTAATAAAGCCTCATTTGAGGTGTCCTCTCTAATAGCGACCCTGACCTACAGCCCCATCAAACAGAGAGTGTGTGTGTGTGTGTGTTGTCTGATTAACTAGCAAGCAGCACTCCAGCAAATATTAACTCGACCGCACACACCCTCACTGCTCAGAGCTCGGCCGTGTTTGTTGACATCCAGGGAAAGCCTAATTGCACGTGGACTCCAGCACTTGGGATTTTGAAACCCTCGAGGGCGACCCCGGGGCTCTGTGAGGCCATCGCTGATTATGACAGCCCTGTTCGGCTAAGCGATT
Source organism: Distichodus sexfasciatus (assembly GCA_032718565.1). Taxonomy (NCBI): domain Eukaryota; kingdom Metazoa; phylum Chordata; class Actinopteri; order Characiformes; family Distichodontidae; genus Distichodus; species Distichodus sexfasciatus. Next base: position 7,728 of record JAVGVS010001825.1, read on the forward strand.
TGACCCACGAAAAGAGGTCGCCCCCTTATCACACACTTTGCACCTGATGGGACGAAGGCACACACTCCTAGACATTTCTACCAACCCAACGAAGGTCCCGGGGGACGGATTTTGCCGACTTTATGACATTTGTTTTCCCTAAAATAGGCCCCCAAAGGCGTGTTTTACAAAAAAGACTGCTGAAAATCAATACCAAGTGTGTGTTCGTGTGTGTGTGTGTGTGTGTGTGTGTGTGCATATGTGAGCGTGTGTGAACATGTCAGCCTCTATTGCGCCACGCGTGATTTAAAGAGGGAGAAAGCAGGGTGGTGGTCTCTTGGAGAATAACGACGCTGATAAGGCCTAACGACTTGAAGGCTAATTTAGCAACGTTAATTTGACAGGGCCATTGCGTGACTCTCGCATGTTTGTGTGTGTGTCGGTGTGTGTCGCCACACTCCTGGTTCCTATAGCGACCTCGCTAGTAGCCGTGCACAATGTGCAGTTACAGATTAACACAGGGCTTGCCGGAGAACTGTCGTTTTCTGTTGGATGAGCACACACACTTTTAACGCACTCGCCCCGCTAATCCCGGACCCAACCCTCGGACCCGATGGCGACGGCCGAGTTTGGACGGCCGTCTTGTGAAACGCCCATGATAGTCTGTTTGCTGTCAGGGATGGGCATAAGCTGCATTCTGTAGGATTTCTTGTGGGCCTTTCATAGTCCTCGGCCTTTAGAGACCCCACCTTGTTGACGCTGGGTTCACACTTAATCTTTAAAAATTTGATCTTAACTTACTTCCAAATCCCATATCAGAATCGGAATCATCGCAGGACTTTGCTCTGGTGGACGGGGCGAAGCCACTTAAGATAACAAGATGTAAAAACATAAAACTAGAGCTGCATTTCTGCAAGAAAATGTCAATGTGGTTGAAGTTTTGTAGCTGTGACATGAAAGCGGAGCAGAACGACTTTGATTGAAACGCAATGAAGTGATCGGGGAAAGAATGAGGGATGAGACAAGCAAGAAATAGAAGAGCGGAAACAGATTCAGGCGCGTGTTCGGTGAGGTGGTCTGAGGTTGCATAAGAACCGTGTCGACTGTCATGCGAAAACAGGCGAAGGAAAGCTTTCACGTCCAGAATCCCGTGTATTCTTAATGGGAGAAAACGAATGGCTTCCTATGGGGGAAAATAAACGACAAAAAAGGATGAGTGCGGGTTGTGATGTTATAGATATGCCAAGAGAATCATGTTGAATTTGGTGTCTTTGTGAAGAACGGTGAAATTTGTCTGGATCCTGAGACTCACTCTCAAATTAGCAAAGGTCCTGATCATAAGCCTCTGTTTCCAGTAGTCAGTTAGGCTCATTCTGCCTTTCCTTTTCCCGGAGAACTCTGTGACCAATCATTTGGTCAGTACCTTTAAAAGTACCGACCTCGGTACCCGACCCTATGTGTGATTGAGTGCACTTCAAGTTCTCAACTAGTCGTTCTCAATTCTGGGCATTCATTCATTCATTCATTCTCCGAACTGCTTAATCCCTGTCAGGGTCGTGGGGGGACCGGAGCCCATTCCGGGACCTACGGACGCAAGGCGGGGACCAACCCTGGGCAGGCGCCAACACACCGCAGGGCATGACCCCACTCAGTGGATACTTATCAATTCCAGAGCAGACTTGCAGGGGACGAAAACCAATCTGGGCAGATGAGTGTAACTTGCCGAAGAACAAGAACAAAACTCCAGCGAAAGCAATGACACGGCACGCTCCAAATGTAAAGCACACATGCCGTTGCTCAATGCGTTACAACAAAGATGTTACCGGATTGCTGCGGTTCATTTGACAAGCGGTGAATCATGAGACTTGTTCTCCGGGGGGTTGCCGCAACTGATGCATCCTTGATTTTTGACTAACGAACGACACACAGAGAGAGATCATCCTCTGTGCTTCTGTTCTTGAGTAATGGGACTGTACATGGTGGGAGGAAGCTGGTTAAACGGGTACAGTTGGTGGCGTAACCGTAGGGTGTTCATTCCACGATCAGAAGGTCACAGGTTCGAATCCAGGGCCGGTAGAGTTACCACTGAGGGCCTCATGAGCAAGGTACCGTCCCCAAGCACTGCTCCCTGGGCGCTTGTTAGCTGCCCACTGCTCCTTCATGGATGGGTTAAATGCAGAGGTCACATTTCGTTGTGTGCTGTGTTCACAATGACAATCACTCACTTTCACAAGACTGTGATCGGAAGGTCGCCGGTTTGAATCCAAGGACCGGTAAAGGTACCGCTGAGATACTCATGAGCAAGGTACCGTCCCCAGGCACTGCTCCCGAGGTGCCGCCCTTGTTAGAGGCCCACTCCTTCAAATGCAGAGGTCGCATTTGGTCGTGGTGCAGTTGTGTGACAAATAATCACTCACTTTCAACAAGACTGCACAAGAACGCAATTTGAGGATCACCTCAAACCCCTGCAAAGCGGGAGGTCGCAGGAACCGGGACTGTTGGTGTCAGACGTGACCGCAAAACCTGGGAATTCCCAGTGTTGTAGACGGAGAGTCAGGTGCCGTGCTAAAGAGGCGAGGCTATGAGAAACGAGTTTTTGATGTTGAACAGGCGCTGTTGTAACAGGATTTGTAGAGTGGGTGGGTGGACAAGTGGGTGGTCAGGACAGAGTTTTAGAGCCCTGCTGAAACTGTGATAACATGAAAGCACCCTTTTTCTTTCTTTCCATTCTTATGCAACACTCCAACATGTTTACCTGTAGCTCTGCCTCTGCCAACAGTGTTGCAAACTGTACTTTATGTCAATTTTTACCTCAAAGTCTTAGTCACTTAACACGAGTTACGGAATACAAGTTTGTTTGTGTGATTGTAGTCTCATGGTTTGTGTTTTTCTCTCTGCTTGACCGGCAGGAAAAAGGTCACAAGGCTTGTCATCATTTCTGTCAACCGTAATTTGATGCATTTTCCCCCAAAGTTTCGCTCTTTCTTTGTCTCTTTCATTCTCTCCTCCCACTCCCCTCTTGCTCTCCCTGCCGTACCTCATCCTTCATCGCGTCTCTTTCTCTTTCACCCCGCCATCATCGCCGAGACCTCGGTGTCTCCTCCCCGCCCCTCTTCCCTCAACCCTCTCCCTTCTCCCAGCCTCGAGGGGTATCAGAGTCACTGGCGACTCAAAGCCCGTGACCCAGCGACCCCTCCAAGCACAGGACATCCTCGTCAGGTGACTCAGCCATTAAAACTGGCACACGTTTGGGTATTTACGTGCACTGCACAATCTTGTGACAAAACGCAAAAGTGGTCTCGAATAACTTGAATTTGCTTGCTGGAAATGCAAAGGCGACGGCGTATCGGGAAAGTACGGCAGACGTGCAATAAATCACCGGCTTAATGCGTCATCAAAGTGCCTCTTTGGGACTGTGACAAAGCCAGAGAGCTTGCTCGAGGAGGGCAAAAAGAGCAAATAAAGATTGCAGGAGACAGAGTGTTCTCTCCCGTTGCACAACATGCCCTAAATCACCCGGCCCCGAAGACGCCAGCCTGTGCCGTGAGAATGTTCCGACGGCCGAACACGACTGCCCGGCCCCATTTGGCCCTCCCCACTATAAACAGATCAGACGTGTCCGTGCTGAGCCCCCTCTAAATGTTTATTAGGTGATTCTGAAGTTCTGAAGCAAGCAAAAACCACGTCCACCCCTCGTTCCGGATTCGGGAAAAGTCGCAAACACAAGTGTCCTTCCGGAGTTTACCTTCAGCTCTCGCTCATGCGGTTGGGGGTGGACATGTGAGTGGACGATCCTTACCCCCCCCCTCCCCTCCTCAACCCTAAACCACCAGCACCAGTGTCCTCGGTGACACGGCGCTTACCTTCCTGAAGCAGTATCATCTTTCAGGGGTCGAAAGGTGAAAGGGCAGCTATTACTGCTCTCCACTCAGCTCCCTGACAGGCCTGGCAGGGGTCAGAAGGAGCCGGGCGATAAAGCGGGCGACGGCAGGGCAGCGGTCGTCATCACTTTTCCGCTCGGTGTCCGTCCGGGGGCCTGAGGGCCTTTTTTTTGGCCTTCCTTTGGCCCTTAGTGTGAGTTCATGCGACTCTACATTCCCTCTCTCCGGAGGCATTTGCTGTCTTAGAAAACGAGCGTAGAGCAAACACACAAACGCTCGCCGTTTGACTGCACCTGAAGATCGCTAGTGAAAAAGAAAACTCACTCGTGTCGTATCAAGAATCCCTTTTCTCCCCTCATTTTCGGAATAAAAAAGCAACTTGTAACAGTGATAGTCATACATCTCAACATGTACAAGTTATTTCATAGATTTGCGTTTTCAATCACAACTTAGAGTTTGCGAGTAAGTGTCAGATCAATGGACAAGGAACAACACTAGACAGAAGAGCGTTAATCATTCACGTTGGTTCAGTGAAATCCATAAGAATCATTTCTTTGCGAACTGCTGATGGCTCATTCGGTGGACGAACAAGCATTTGATCAACCGAAATTAAAGTTAAAATATTTCTGGAGAGACAGGGATGTTCTCAAATACAGCACCTAAAGATGGCACGACACCACTTTTTTAATGTCTGATAGCAATATTGTAAATTTGGATATCTGCCGATACGACGCACATTCAATACAGTCTGTGAGTCGGTCAGTCAGTCATTTTCCGAACCACTTACTTACATGCGGCAAGGCGGGAACCAACCCTGGGCAGGCGCCAACACAGCGCAGGGCACACACACACACACACTCACACAATCACACTCACATTCACACATTACAGGGCCAATTTAGAATCACCAATTAACCTACAGTACATTACCTGCCTTTGGACTGTGGGAGGAAACCGGAGCACCCGGAGAAAACCCACGTGAACACGGGGAGAGCATGCAAACTTCACACAGAAAGACCCTACGGCCGTCCCCGGCATTCGAACCCAGGACCTTCTCGCTGTGAGGCGGGAGCGCTAACCACTGCGCCACCGTGCCGCCCAGTCTGTGAGTCTGGTTTTAAACAGGAAAATGCTTTAAAAATGTCTGAATACATGACAGAGATTATTCCGTTCTGCTTAATGAAATACTCGACTTAAATACGTAAAACAACGTAATAATTACACTACCCATATGTAGATGCTAAATGATTTATTATTCAAATAACATCTCAAAAAATCATTCCTTTAAACATGGTTGTGGAATTTAGTGACGCTCCCTAATCCTGCGGCGCTAAAACCATCAGGAACACGGAGATCGTCAGTGAGAGCTGGTGTTGTTAAGAAAATGAAACAGTATAATGGTGTGATTTTGCGCTTGTAGTGTGTTGCGTTGCTTGTTCTGCTCATTGTCATATCAACATGTAGGAATCAGTGTGAATGTTGAACAATAAACCAGCTTTACCGCAGTAACACGTCCCATGCAGAACCAACTGCACGCATTTACAGATCGGTTCCAATGCCAGCGATACCCGATCCAGCTGTTTGAGTCGTTATCGACCGATATCCCATCCACATATCGGCCATCTGCGATTCTATTTTTTTTAAAATGCTGGCTGACCCTACAGATCACTTTCAGCAGCCGTTAGTACGTGGCAAAATAGACTCATACATGCACGAGGTGTATCCATCCCACACTGGACGTCTCTCTTGTCATTATCAAGCCGTCCCGTTACAGGGGTCAGATGAACAGAGACCGACGCTAACTGTAAATCCTAAACTAAAGAGGGGGGAAAATAATTAATGTCGATTTCCCACCCCCGTCCTGCAGTTTTCTCCGAGATGGCACTGAAAGGGCACAGGATTGGCTGGACAGTGGGGTAGTGGTGGTGGCAATGGCTAAGACCCCGCCCTGACCTCTGGCTACAGTTTAATCTGCCCTCTGGGGTCAAGGAGGGGTCGGACCCACCGTAATGACTTCCTCCTAATAAAAGTTTGATATATGGACTCTCTGATACGCTGTGCCGTTGACCACAGCGTCACCCCCCGATAGGGTTCCGGCTTGGCGGTGGGTGGGTGGGGGGTATGGGTGTTGGGCGGGGGTTACGTCCAGCCCGGATAATGGCGCACAGTCATGACTTACAAACACAATCTCTCAGAATCTGGGGTCGGGACGTGCAGACGCAGATGCAGACGATGCTAATGGATGACATGAATAATGGGAAGAAACGCGGTAAAACGCAGGGCTCGGGGGTTAAACGAAAATTAATTTAAAGTGACAGTCGGAACCTCTAATGTTGTCCATGACGGTTAATATGATTTTTTAATATATATTTAATACTTTCCACACTCTTCATCTACTGTCCTGTTTAAAAACTACTACCACGTGTGTGGTCACCTGACTCCGTCCCGTCGTCTGCCACTACATCTGTGTACGTTTCCTTCGACCATTTTAAAATCCCAACGATTTTAATAGCTTGACATTTTTACGGTACAAACCTCGGACAAATCCTTAACTAAAATAATCGATCATTAACTGTAATCGAGGTCCATTTTTTAATCAAACTGTGATATTGATCCGAGGTCATATCCCCCAGCCCTGTTGAAACGTTTGCCAGTAATTTTAGTCCACTGCCGAGCCGAGCGTATTGTTAACCAGAACAATGTGGCCTTTGACGGGCCGTTTCCTGCCACCTCTGAAATCCTCATTAATGTGGACGCCAACACACACACACACTACAGTCTGATGCACAGCTCAACTGGCTCTTAGCAGTGCTCTGGCGTGTGGCGTCATGGCTGTAAATTTTTATCGCTTCGAGTCTCCATGCATGGTGTTTGTGGGCAGACACACACACACACACACTCTCACAAACACACACACAGACGGCGTAGAGAGGGAACGAGAGACAGAGAGACTGACTGGACGCAGACTCATCACTTTGGCAGCCTCTATTTACCCACCATGTGATTACACCTCCAGACCCCTCGCTTAATGAGAGAGAGAGAGAGAGAGAGAGGAAGAGAGAGGAAGAGCGAGGAGGGGGAGAGTAATGGACACTAATGAGGTCATATGAACACAAGGCAGATGGAAGATAGACACAATGGAGGCGTCGCTGCACAAAGAGCGGCTCAAAGCGGTAGAGCCAGTGTCACGCTAAACTCTCGCTTCGTGGTAACGCAACGGCGCTTTTTGTTGCGTTACACGGGGGG
>JAVGVS010001826.1:0-14832 GCA_032718565.1 Distichodus sexfasciatus
GACGCATTACACGGAAATCTGTCAATCAGCGTCAGGGGTGGGTCTATACTGTGGGGCGTGGCTGCATGAGGAATTTGAATTATGTCACACTTTATGCGTCCACATATGGAAAACGCAATTGCAAATGCAGTTTGCAATTCCTTTTGAGAAATGTCCAGGATTTCATTCCATTGCACATAGTGCACCACGACCAAAATGTGACCCATCCGTGAAGAAGCAGTGGGCAGCCTTTTTTTTTTGAAGCATCCGGGGAGCAGTGCTTGGGGACAGTACCTTGCTCATGAGTCAGTGGTACCTTTAACGGTACGGGACATGAACCGGTGACCTTCTGATCATGGGGCCAACTCCCTAACCATTACACTACCAACTGCTAGAGACAAACACCAAATAGAATGGATCCATTATGTGACACCTGCATGCTGCATAACCACTGAAAATATCTCTAGTGGAGAAACTGGATTATATAGATTAATGTTATATATTAAAATATAATTTATGTTGTTACACCATGTTTTTGTAATTGAGACCTCTCTAGTAGATTGTATCTTGCCCACACAGTGGGACGCAAACGGACCACACGGCACCGTCTCAACCCACAGAAAATATTTACATAAACTCCACTACGTATGGCAACTTTCTCGGAACCATGTGATCTTATTCCAAGTTCACACACCTTGCGGAAAGAGAGAGGGTTTTTGTGGGAGAAGTCTGTGTGTGTCGTGGGGTGGAGGTGGTGTTGGTTACACTCTCCACATGGCTCTGCTGCTGCAGGTTAACAGGGTTTTGGGAGAAACGCTGCTCTATCAGGACCGCGTGGGCGAACACTTTGGAGTCTTTTAAAAAGTGTTTGCTGGGTGGAATAAGTTAATATTTTGTATTCGTGGAATGGTTGGCACTGATGGTCAAGTTGGAGAGATTGGGGCTAAGCTGCCAACTAAACATATTTTAAATATAAATCTTTGTGCAAACTCTGAGCATGAAACTAAAGATTGAAAAAGAAGATAAACAAAATGAATCTACTTCACAAACTTTTGCAGGTACAGGACTTTGCAAAAGTTTTAGGTAGGTGTGAAAACACTTGCACAAAGTCAGGGATTTTGTAGGATTATAGTCAGGTGTATGATCAACCAATTATACCAAACAGGTGCTAATGATCATCAATGTCACACGTAGGTTGAAACACAATCATTAACTGAAACAGAAACAGCTGCGTAGGAGGCTTAAAACTGGGTGAGGAACAGCCAAACTCTGCTACCAAGGTGAGGTTGTGGAAGACAGTTTCATGTCATGGCAAGATTGAGCACAGCAACAAGACACAAGGTAGTGATACTGCATCAGCAAGGTCTCTCCCAGACAAAGACCTACCAGCTGATTTCCTTCAAAAACTGTGTGCAAGTGTACCTAGAAGAATTGATGCTGTTTTGAAGGCAAAGGGTGGTCACACCAGATATTGATTTGATTTAGATTTCTCTTTTGTTCATTCACTGCATTTTGTTGATTGATGAAAATAAATGATTAACACTTCCATTTTTTAAAGAATTCTTTGTTTACAGCATTTTTTCACACCTGCCTAAAACTTTTGCACAGTACTGTACGTTGCCAGTCCAAAGTGTTTGGAATCACTGAGGTTTTAAAAGGCTGTTGGTGGTCTAGTGGTTTGGATACTCGCCTCACGACCAAGAGGTTGTGGGTTCAAATCCTACCTCCAGCACTCCCAGCACTGGAACCCTGAGCAAGACCCTTAACCCTGCTCCCAGAAAAACTGACCCTAATATTAGAAAACATACGTCTCTAAGGCCGTCTGCTACAAAAATTTTGTTCTTAAAATCCACTTAGACAATTATCACCAAGATTTTGATGTTTCTAATTTAAGATTTGTTCCAAGGTATGACCTAGGGCTGTATGATTTGATCAAAATCTCATATCCCGATAATGATATATCACAATGTAGTAAATTTTTTTTAAAATTTTCACAAGCAAAATCTCATGTCAGTGCTTGCTCAGCTCTGCCTACTGTACATGCACGATCATATGGAACGCCAAATGTGCCACAATTTGCTTATATTTTTACACAATTGACAGTAAAAACCTGTTTTTAGGCCGTTTTATTTCTTAAAAATGCTGTGTTTTGTGGTGTCCCGATATACTCGAGCTTTTAACGCAGCTGAAAACGTAGCTTTTTGCGGCACTGTAGTGACTCTGCTTTTTACGCCGTAAGATCGCTCTAGTAAGATTCAAGATGCTTTATTTGTCACATGCATAATTATACAAGTACAATATGCAGTGAAATGTATCCTGAACCGCTCTTTCTTGACTCTGCAACTGTGGAAAAAAGTTTTTAAAAAAAACAGAACAAGGAATACAATTAAAAAGATAAAATATATAAATGTAAAAAAAATGAGACAAATTAATACACAAAACCTTTAAATATAACCTCTGAGTATACTACAAATATGAACATTATTTTTACAGATGTGCAATGGCAAATGATATGCAGTATATAATATGTAGTATAATATGAAATGATAGATGTTTTAATTTCGATATTCGATATATTTTGTCATATCGCACAATCCTAGTGGGAACAGAATGCATAAACAGTGGAGAGCACTCTAATGCACATATTATAGCATGCACATTAGTGAAAAACAATAACTTATTGTGTTTTCTTCAGTTTTACAGTTGTATAATGTTATATATTTAAATATTAAGAACAAATTGAAGAAAAATATTACTTAAATGTTCTTTGCTGTCAAAAATATTTACATGTTCACCATTTGAGTATCTTTAAAATTGCACATTTTCATTGTATATCTCTAGTTTATATTTTATCATTTATAGTGTATTCATATATGTTTATTCTATGTGCCTTCTTTGCATTCTGTAGAAACTGGATCCACGTCGTCTCGTCTCTCTGTACACATGCATATAGCTGACACTATATATCAATAATAAAATTTACTTTGACTTTAAAAACCTATTAAATTAATATGTCATGATATTTTTATTCTCAAACGATGCATTTAAGATCTCGCCCGCATCGTGAAACTTGATATATTGCTCAGCCGCAGTCTGACATACAACCTCAAACAGAGGAAAAGATGTGTGTCATATTTTATTCTGACAGCTGTCACTACTTCTCTTTCTTTTCTACTTTCTCTCCATCCATCTTCTCTCCCTCTCTCTCACACACACACACACACACCCAGATGTACGTACACATATACAGCTTGTCAATTAGTGGGCCGCTCTGAGCTGAGGAGGTCCGATTAGATCGTCCTGTAGTTACACCCTACAGCCACTGTCAGTTTGTTCCAAACCTGAACAAGCCAACCCTGAACAGGACACGCAACCACATCACAAACACACTCTTTTTACTCGACAAAACTGAAAGTACGCATTACTCTCTCCTAAGCATGTATTACTTTCTCGCGAACACTTTACTTTCTCCAGAGCAAATGTTATTTTCTCATGAGCATGCATCATGTTCTTGTGAACACGCGTTGGTTTCTAATGAGAGCAGATTACGTTCTCATGAGTGTGCAGTACGTTCTTGTGAACGTTTTACTTTCTCGAGTCATGTTACTTTGTACTGAGCAAACATTACTTTCTTGTGAGCATATTACTTTCCACTGTGTATTTGTTTCTTTCTCTGGAGCATGTCACATTCTCATGAGCATGCAAAACATATGGTTGTTTTTTTTTGTAAGAATGTTGCTCAGCTCTGCCTACTGTACATGCACGATCATGTGGAACGCCAAAGGTGCCACAATTTGCTTATATTTTTACACAATTGACAGTAAAAACCTGTTTTTAGGCCATTTTATTTCTTAAAAATGCTGTGTTTTGTGGTGTTCCGATATACTCGAGCTTTTAACGCAGCTGAAAACGTAGCTTTTTGCGGCACTGTAGTGACTCTGCTTTTTACGCCGTAAGATCGCTCTAGTAAGATTCAAGATGCTTTATTTGTCACATGCATAATTATACAAGTACAATATGCAGTGAAATGTATCCTGAACCGCTCTTTCTTGACTGTGCAACCGTGGAAAAAAGTTTTTTAAAAAACAGAACAAGGAATACAATTAAAAAGATAAAATATATAAATGTAAAAAAATGAGACAAATTAATACACAAAACCTTTAAATATAACCTCTGAGTATAATACAAATATAAACATAATTTTTACAGATGTGCAATGGCAAGTTATAATTTATGAAAGATGCCCTTAGGGTGAATTGTGGCAGCTTTGGTGTTCGATAGATCTGAGTGCGAGGGCGCGTAGTGTTTGGAGTGCATGTAGGCAGAGTTGAGCACACACAGACACCAGATTTCACTTGTCAGAATTAAGACACAATTATAACAACATAATACTCTCTGTGTCTACATCCACGTGGTGCCGTGCTGACTACTGCAAACCCCCATCCAAACCATCAACACATACTGCTGTAAACACCACATTTTGCAGCACCACAAAATAAATGATATACAGTATTTAATATGTGACCCGATCTGCAGTAATGAGTCGGAAGTCAGCGTTCTATTTATTTAGATATTCCAATTGTGTTGAAAACCATCACAAGAATATCGATTTTTCTTTTTTGGAGACCAGATTAATTTTGAAGACCTTTTCTTTCATATAAGACCAAAAAAGAAAAATCGATATTTTTGATGTTTGTCAACATAATCGGCCCGTATCTAAATAAACAGAACGCCGACTTCCGACTCATTACGGCAGATCGGGTCACTTTCTCCTGAGCAAACATCACTTTCTTGTCAACATGTTACTTTACAGTGAACATGTTACTTACTCCTGTGCATTCACTACTTTCTCATCAGCATGTGCAACTCCTCATGAACATGTGTAACTTTCTCCTGAGTACGCATTACTCTCACAGAAGCACACATTACTTTCTTGTCAACATGTGTCTTTCTCATGTGTATTTGGCAGTTTCTTGTGATCATGCGTTAATTTCTCCGGGGCATATGTTACTTTCTCATAAGCATGTATTACATTGTTCTGAACATGTGTTACTTTCTAGTGAGCACAGATTACATTCTCATGAGCATGCAAAACTTTCTTGTAAACGTATGTTACATTCTCGTGAGGATACATTACATTGTTGTGGGCATGCTTTACTTTCTAATGAGCACGGATTACGTTGAGCACACAAAACTTTCTTGTAAACATATGTTATATTCTCGTGAGCACGCATTGGTCATGGCCGCGCCTCCCTCACCGGCCGTGCCACGCCCACGATCGGCGGAGTTCCGACCTGGACGTATATGTTCTGTCCTCTGGGTTCACTTTCAATGCCATTCCCATTGTGTCTGTTATTCCTCTTGTCTCTTCGGTTAGCTTAGCTTTTCCCCGCTAGCTTGCTCCCCACTTCAGGGTTCTCGATGTCTTCACCTCGTGCCCTCGCGAGTAATTCACTCCCCATTTAGATCGCACTCCCGCTTCGTGCTTCCTACCTAGTAGGTTAGGATCTGTTTAGAGCACACCCTTGCTTATCATTCCGTTCAGCTGTAGCTCATTGCTTTCGGTTCGGGGATTGGGTTGTGCACTAATTTAGTTTATTAGTTTGTGTTATTTAAACCGGTCGGCCGGAGTCCTCCCTTGTGCTCGTCTCCCTCAACGTTACCTGCGTGTTGGATTTTGTCGGCTTGTTGCTCGTTGTTATTTTCGTCTCCTTGTTTCCCCGGATGTTTTTGGACTTTCATTTCATCGTGGATCTTGGTTATGTTTTTCACGTTGCTCTCCTCTGTTTCTCCCCAGGCTCCCAGTAGTCTCCCCGTCCGACCAGGCTGCCGTGAGCGTGCAGGACCTGGGTTGTTTTCCGTTTTGCCTTGTGGGTCTTCGAGCTTCAGGATACTGCTTGTTTCCTTTTACTCACAGAGGTCTTCTCCGCTAGACTGGGAGCACGAGCCTCGTCATTCATTTGTTACTTTGTGTGTCTGTGTGTGTGTGTTTTGGACTTGCATTTTCCCCTGCCGCCTTGTTTTTTGACACTGCAATGAACTGTTTTTTGTCACATCCAAGTGCGTCCTCTCGCTAATGTCTCCATTGTTGTGGGCATGCTTTACTTTCTAATGAGCACGGATTATGTTGAACATGCAAAGCTTTCTTCCAAAAATGTTACTTTTACGTGAGCATGCATTACTTTCTGATGAGCACAGATTACTTTCTTGCGAGCACTCATTATGTTCTTGTGAGCATGCCCTACTTTTTCATGGTCATGCAAATACCTTCTATGGAGCATGCAATATTTTCTCATGAGCACATGATACTTTCTCATGCATGCACCATACACTATCGCACGCACACGTAGCACGCTTAGTTTTTTCTTACTCGTCCCTTTAGGGGCTCGGCTCTACGGCAGGCTTCCGCGGCCACAATACCCGAAATCAATTCACTCGCTCCGGCAAAAAGAGATCTTTTTTTGTTTCACAGGAAATCCACGGGGCAGCGGAGCGGCTACAGAGGACGGCCTTTATAGCAGATTAAAACTCCTTTTGATTAAAGCATATGAGGCAGAGCTGCCCTTGGCCAAACGCTGGCTCAAATGAAAGGCTGCATTATGCCCGTGCGGGGTTTCTTAAGGAAAAAGAACAAGAGACCGTACAGGAAGCAGCCCCGAACCCGACCAGCCACCCCCCCTCAACCGCCTGCTCGCCTCCGCCCCCCGAGCATGAGCTCACATCCTTAGGTACCCACAAGCCCCCGGTGCAGGACGCGGGGCGGGGTCAGACGGGACGGCGAGCGCCGGCCGATCTGAAAGGAGGTGGGAGAACGGGAACAATACAACAAAAGAGAGAGAGAGAGAGAGAGAGAGAGAGGGAGAGAGGGCGGGGGAGAAAGGGAGAGGCAGACAAAGTAAGTGCATTCATTAAAACCCATCAGATTGTCTTCCTGTCCTATCAGCCGGCATCAAAACCGTCCGCAATCTAGAGGGGAACTACAAAGTGGATCCCGGGGCCTACAGAAGTGAGGTTTTGATCAGACTAATTAAAAGCCATTTTGTTTTAAACAAACAGACACAACTCTAATTGGCTCTTTTCCATAAGAAAGGGAAGATGTTGAAAGTGAAAGAACGTACGGCGAAGATCAGAGGGACGCTCTCAGGCAGAGGGACACACACACATACACACACACACACACACACACACAAGCTTGATTAGACCTCACTGCCATGTACAGACAGCTCACATAAACGCTGCCTGTTGTTCGTCCGTGTGAAGAACAATAGCGAAAACGTGCAGCAGGGCCGAGCTTGGAAACGGAGCGGGATTCATGCTCGTCGTCGGCCGTAACGTTATCACCACCAACAGGAATCATGTATAACATTGATCACCTGGGTACAGGTGATCAATACACACGGGCAACAATTGAAATACGAATCAAACCGGCATTAAGTTGGTAGTGTAACAGTTAGGGAGTTGGTCCATAAAGGTACCACTGAGGCACTTGTCAGAAGGTACCATACCCAAGCTCTGCTCTCTGGACACTGCCAAAAATGCTGCCCACTTCATGGATGGGTCAAATGCAGAGGTCACTTTTGGTTGTGGTGCTCTGAGTGCTGTGTTCACAATGACAAATAATCACTATCTTAACCAACCATAATCACAAGAAATATTATTTAAATATTATATTTTATATAAAATATATGTATATATAACCCAGCTTTAGTAGTTGCATATTTACAGTACAGTATCTGTGAACTAACAGAGAAACAAAATAATAATAATAATAATACATTTAATTTATAGAGCACTTTTCTAAATACTCAAAGAAGCTTTACAAAGGTAAAAACTAATAAAACAAGGATTAAATCGAACAGCGTGATCAGTAGGCAATATATAGAATATATTAAAGTAATTGTTCATTAATAATGAGGCGGGTAAAAGGTTCAATTAATCGTGATAATGATTTGAGGTCATATTGTTGAAATATCTTGTTTACGCATCAGCATGGGCAGATATAAAAAAAATTGGATATTGGCATCAGCTAATAATTCCCATATCATGTAAACCTAGAATGAGTTTTCACAAGATGTCTTTCTGCGTGTGTTTTGAGCACTACATTTTCACCTAATAGTGAGATGTGTTCATCATGTTGCCTTGAATGTGTAACGCAAGCTATAATTGCATTTAGTCACAAGAGAGACGTTTGAGCTCCTGAACATCTCAACAACGCTTTCTTGAAGTCAAGTAGAAGGCATTGTAAAGGAAAAACAGACACAAATACATGCAGAAAAATCAAAAGCAAACAGCTTCTCCCCAGGAAGGCAGCGACTGAGCCGAGCTTTAGGAAATACCAACACGTTCATTGATTTATTGGCAGCCATAATCCATAGTGTTTTTCTTCCTCTGGTCTCAAGTAGAGAAACTGAATTATAAAGACAACATGCAGCACTTCAACAAAGTCTCTTTCTCACTCACACACACACCTCGCACAGCCACGCAGATTACATTAGCCACAGCGAGATATATACGAATCGGAGCGCTCAGTTATCTATATGATAATAGGAGAATTGAAACGTCAGAATTGGACAATGTGCCACAGCCTGGCGATGATGCAAGACATAAAAAACGCCCGAAGCCCAGAGACTCGCTGATATGCAATGCAATCTGCTCAATAGACGCCTCGCTTCTTTGTTCTTGCACTTGTGCCAAGTTTCGAGACAATAAACGCCGGGTAATAAAGCGGCTCGGCCTCCTCGGGGCGCCCGGGCCCAGACTCCGGGTTCGGGCTCAGTGCCCGTGTCAGCCGGCGGGTCGCTTGGTTTTTAAAACGACGCCTCGATGGAAAAGAAGGTGAGCGCTGGTTTTCGACGGCAGATAGGAATCTATATTTACCTGCCACGTGTGGAGCGCTGTCACGTCGCCGCCACGTGTGGACTGCGGTGTGAAATCGACTTGGCGTGCCTTTCTCCGTTTCTCAGGAATTTAGAATTAACAATGCTATCGCGGGCTGGAGGTTTTCATAACGGAGAACAAAATCCCATTTTCATGCCATAAACACCTAATTGGAGTGGATTATTGGTGCCCTATTTGGCAGCGAGACAATAAAAATAAAGATTTCCCGCGCCTTATCTTCAACTGTTTTGTCGCGAGGCTCTGAAGCGACTCAATGAGCAGATGTCTTAAGCTTGGAGCTTTTAAAGAGGGAAAGTGTAGGAGGGGAAATGAGGAAAGAAAAACAAAATTAAGACTTCTGCATGTCTTAAAGCAGTTTATGGAACCCCTAAAGGGACTGATGAGAAAAAATAATGCAAGTTTTGTGTGAGCGAGAGATGTTCACATGTGAGCACCAGATATTTTTCACCTGAGTGTGAGCTGTTTCAGCGTGGGTAGGAATTGCTCTCACAACACGCTTTGGTCTGAGCACAAGATGTTTTCTCATGAGAACAAGACTTTCTTGCTTGGGCATGAGATATTCGTGTGTGAGCATGATATGTTTCTGCCTGAACAACAGATTTTGATGAACGAGGTATTTTTGACTGAGCGCGAGATGTGTTTTTACAGAATGGTATTTACAGAAACGGCTTTTTCCCCCTCTTCGTTTTTAATAATCTCTATCTTCACACCACGTCATTTTCCAAAAAGTATTCATTTACACAAATCCGCATAAATACGCCGCCAAGAGCTGTCATGAGCGTGCCAAACCTGTAGGCGGCAGTGTAACAAGAAGCATAAAGCCATGTAAGCCAATCAGAATCCTGAAAACAACTAAACAACAAATGACACGACTTCCTGTTCCTATTACCTGATGCTAATGCATTTTCTGTCATTTTCTATATTCTACTTCTAGTTTAAAGTGTATATTTTATATTCTATTTACATATTTTATTGTGCCTTATTTGTTCCTTGCTCTTTGTTGTTTGCACTGTTAAAACTGGAGCCACGTCGTGTCGACTCTTGTACAGTTTATGGCAGAGATGACAAAGTTTACTTTGACTTTTGACTTTGGCTTTATTGCAACAAAACGCCTAAAACCACTGCAATTTTTCACAAAATCAGGCATTTTAGGCTGCAACAATGTCAAAAAGGCCCGTGAAATCCTGGAGGGACTGTCAAACAACAAATCTGGCTTCAAAGATGAAAAGTTTTCGTGTAAACCTCCGTTTTTGTGTAAAGGGAAGGCAAAAACGCGTGGATATATCATCGGTTTCCCAGATACCCGGCTATGTGTAAACATGGTCTAAGATAAGATAGGAGCAACTGCGAAATGTTGTCAATGCGTGTTTCAAGCACATTAAATATGTCTTTGTAACAAAGACCTGGTCTAAAGTATGGGTGTATAAATTCCCCCTCTCTATCTAAAGATAATCAGCAGTCACAGCTGATATGTGAACATGGAAATAATTTTGCAGAAAACATCTCTTGCGCACGCTACGTTCCCATGTGCACACAAAACTCACAATTTCAGTATTTATACTAGTGTATAAAATAACAGACATTCTGTCCTTCACAGAGATCACATACATGCTTTAATGGATCACACTGTATAATTGAAGTACTGTGATTAAATGGTAAACGGTTTTAAGTGTATGTGTGTGTGTGTGTGTATGGATTTCAGAGGGTCTATGAGTCCATATACTGTATCTAACCATCTCCATCCAGTCCATGTCTCCTCAGACCCAAATTCAGGTCAACAACAACAACACCACCACCAACGAGACATATCGACAGATCGTCCTTTCATCAGGCATTGTTTGGCCCGTGTCTCTCACGCTAGGGAAACACAATCAGAGCGCCAGAAGAAAGCCAAGGGAGACCGAGAAACCGACCACAAAGGGATTTCATTTTCTCTTGGCTCATAAGATGTATTATTAATCCAAATTTTTTACATGGACCCCGAAACTTGGCGGAATAGAAGAGAAGAGACGTGGAGTTGGGGGTGGGGAGGAGGAGAGCGTGGAGCAAATTAATGAGGTAAACGTAATGATCTGAGATGATCAAAGGCAATCGGTGTTGAGCAAGTGTGGGCCACCAATTAGTAAAATAAGCCCAGGAACAGACTAAAATATGCACCACGGCAACAGATGAAAAGACGGGGTCAGTGAGAATGCACTAATTTCTCTAAATGAATCACTCGGCTTTGCGCGGCTGCTGAGGTGACCGGACTGGACGAAGAGGTGGGGGGAGTGTGGGGGCACACTGAAGCTCAAACAAGACACCGTCGGGATTTCTCGATGTTGTGATCGTTACTATTAACACAAATTCAGCCAGTCCCCGTGAATTCGTTACTAACGTTCAAGTTTGACCAATTACCACAACTTTTCCACTATTTTTGTCCAATCATTGTCGTTTCCCACAAAACACTGAGCCATATGTCAGTGAACTCACTTCCTTGTTACGTTTAGAAAACGTGTGTGATAAAAACGCCTTCAAAAATAACTGAATGATTAATGTTTAATAAAAACAATAGTGGTTTGTTCCTTCATTTTAATTCATTGTTAAAGAATCATTATAAATCAGCGTTTCTCAATCCCAGTCCACCGCTAAGCACAGATTTGAGTTTCCCAACCCACAGCACAGCTGATGTTACTGATTTGCTCATTTGCAATGTAGGATCAGCATGTGGCGGTGCAGGAATACCGAATCTGTGTAGAGTGGGATTGAGAAACGCTGCTATAAAGAGGGACAAAATTGCAATTTCTCCGCAACTTTACTGCAACAAAACTTTTTAGAAAGGCTGCCGCTAAATCAGGCATTTTAGGCTGCAACAATCTCAAAAAAGGCCTGTGAAATCCTCCTGGAGAGACTGTATGCTTTTGGGAAACGCACCCCAGAGCAACCTCCATTCCCTAATTACTGGGACAGTCTCCCTGCAGCTACTTAGGGCTAGGGGTCTTGCTCAGGGTCCCAGTGGTGGTAGTGCTGGAGATGGGGTTGAAATCTACGACCTCTTGGTCTAGAGGTGACAATCCTAACCACTAGACCACCACCAAGCCATGAATTTACGTGGATAGTAATGCAGGAGTCGTGTAACACATTACAATTCAGAGACAGTAATATTGAAATCCAGGGCCGGTAAAGTTACCACTGAGGTAGTCATGAGCAAGGTACCGTCCCCAGGCACTGCTCCCCGGGCGCTTGTTAGCTGCCCACTGCTCCTTCACGGATGGGTTAAATGCAGAGGTCACATTTGGTTGTGGTGCACTGTGTGCTGGGCTGTGTTATGTTCACAATGACATGTAATCGCTAGCTTTCAAATGGAACTAATTACTTTGGTTCCATTACAATATGTTGCTATTTAAGTTTCACAGATTTCAGTACACAGAGTGGCGTAATAACACACTCACTCTTAAACATTAAAAACTATG
Source organism: Distichodus sexfasciatus (assembly GCA_032718565.1). Lineage (NCBI taxonomy): Eukaryota > Metazoa > Chordata > Actinopteri > Characiformes > Distichodontidae > Distichodus > Distichodus sexfasciatus. The sequence goes on from JAVGVS010001826.1 coordinate 12,330, forward strand.
AAAAGTGATTGTTTGAAGTGGAAGTTAATGATAGAGGCATGTTAACGTGACTTACTGATCAAATCATTTTGTGCGGTGACCGTGTGAGACAGGGACACTTAAAAGGTGTGTGTATGTGTGTGTTTGTGTGTCCACACTTTGATCAATTGAAGATGAATGAGGCCGAGCGCTTTTAATCGCTGCAGACAATGCCGCTCAGCGTTGGTGGTGTGAGGGACGGGTGCGAGTGTGTCCGGCATGAATGGCTTCCGCGGTGTTTGTTCTTTTCCTGTAATCTTCACATCAAACAAGACAATGACAAAAAAGTCTTTCTCCTTCTAATTGATCCATTCTTATTGTCTCCACCTGATCCATCTCATTGTACGGCATTGTCAAAGCGTTGTCCTGGTGTTTGTAGGTGAATTTAAATGAACCACAACCGCATGTGAGTTCTGCATTTGACCCATCCGTGACAGAGCAGTGGGCAGCTGGCATGGGCAGTACTCGGGGAGCAGTGCCTGGAGACGGTACCTTGCTCAGGAGTACCTCAGTGGTACCTTTACCGGCCCGGGACTTGAACCGGTGACCTTCTGTACATGGGTCCAACTCCCTAACTGCTACACTACCAACTGCCCCTACATTTTGCACGCTGTCCTGCAACAGCACTGCTATAATTTTTGGCAATAAAATTAACAATAAAAAGATGCATTCTGTAAATATAGAATATAAATAGAATGTACGTAGAAACATACATTTCCACATGAATCTGATTGAATGCGTTTTTCGCAGAGCTGAGGAATGAATGAATTTCCTCTTCATTTCTGGATATTTTTTTGGAACGGGTTTTCAAATCCGGAATGAATCAGAGAAGCGTAGAGAAGCAGACCTCTCCCCAAACGCACTGTAAACACAGCTGTCCTCCTGCTCTCCTCCGCAGCTTCCCTCGATCCCCGTTTTCGCTGTCGTCGACCCGGGCGGAGATGAAGAGTCGGACAAGGGCGTTCCGACGACCTTCCCAAAGTCAGACGACAAACTGGGACGGGCAGCAACGCCGCTCGAACCCCCCTCGGACGCGCCGGACCGACGGCAAACTGGCGGCTTCGACTCCGGCACAAACTCCAGCCACCAATCGCACGATAGCACAGACAGTAGCGTCCAATCGGGATGAGCGGCACGGACGGAAAAGCAGGGCAGCGGGAGACGGGCACAGCTGTGCTGCCACCCGGACCAAAGCCACGAGGCCCAGACACGAGGCCAAAAAACGCGCCGGCCCTGTCGGGTTCACGGTTCAAACCCAAGCAAATAAATAAATTAACAAAATATTAAAAAATAACTCACTTTGTTCTCGTTCTCCGCTTTATTTTTTCCACGATAATGACGTCCTGCCCCAGTTTTGCAGAAACGTATCAGTCGAACGTCAAAAACACAATCACAATAACTCTTGGCAAGCCAGTAGAGAGGAGGAGGAGGAGGAGGAGGAGGGGGTGAGAGGAGAAGAATCTCTCAATTTGCCAACAATTGAATATTTTATGGTTGCGTAAAGAAAGTTAGAGTGTCTTTCATCCATTCTAATCCTGACCTCGAAATGGGGGTATTTTGGTGTGCAATCTATTTCTGCCGCTCTCTAAGCCAGCTTCTGCGCCGTTAAGAAGAGACAATGTTAGGACAAGCCTCTTAAGCCCATTAGCCTTATAATTCATATGTCTTGGCAAATGCTATTCAGCGCAGTCCAAGATCTGTGTTCCTGCTGGCTTACTGGAGGAGAGAGAGAGACAGAGAGAGATGGAGGTGGGAGTAGCCGTAAGATTCTGTCTTCCCAGCTTGCAGTGGAGAGAGAGAGAGAGAGAGACAGAGAGAGAGACAGAGAGAGAGACAGATAGAGAGAGAAAGTGACAATGAGCAAATAAGAACGAGAAATAATGAAAGACAGAAAGAGGAAGGAAGAGAGAGGAAGAGAAAGAGTGAGATAGAGAGAGAAAGAGTAAAAGAAATCGAGAGAGAGAGAGAGATGGAGGTCTTCTCAGCTTGCAGCGGAAAGAGAGAGAGAACGAGAAATAGTGAGAGGGAGACAGAAAGAGAGAGAGTGTGTGAGAGAATGAGAAACAGAGAGGGACGGGGTTACGAGTAGCTGTAAGCTTCTGTTTTCCCGGCTTGCAGCAGAGAGAGAAAGAGTGAGGGAGAGGGAGAAAGGGAAGGAAGGAGAGAGGAAGAGAGGAAGAAGAGAGGGAGAGAGGGAAGGAAGGAGAGAGGAAGAGAGGAAGAAGAGAGGGAGAGAGGGAGGGAGAGAGGGAGGGAGGGAGGGAGGAGAGCAGTGTAAAAGGGAGAGCGTCCCAGCGAGCTGCCACATGTTGAGGAATTTGTTTACCGTTTCCTGTGCTGTGATCAACACCCAGAGAGAAGCCACTGCAGGAACATCTCCCTCCACACACACAAATACACACACACACACACACACACCTACACACACACACACAAATACACACACACACATACACACACACACATACACACACACACAAATACA
>JAVGVS010001827.1:0-5000 GCA_032718565.1 Distichodus sexfasciatus
TAACATAGTGTACATTAGCAAGTAACATAGTGTACATTAGCAAGTAATATGGCGTGCATTAGCAACTATCATGGTGTACGTTAGCAACTAACATAGTGTACGTTAGTGTACCGTTACATTAGCAACTAACATAGTGTACATTAGCAAGCAATATGGTGTGCATTAGAAACTAACACAGTGTTGCTAACTTAGCAACTATTCTTTTGGGAAACGCACCCCTGAGCAGTAGCTGGTTCTGAGCTACATTTTTGGCTTGGTCCACTTCACAGCAGAGCAGCTTTAACCAGACTTTGGTACCGCGAGGTCAGTGGATTCGCGTTCCAGTCAGCCTTCCCGACTCGGCGTGTTTAAAATCAGAATCGACATTTTACATTTGATAGACTTTGATAGAATTTCAAGATCCAATGATGTAAAGTTATATTTTATTCACTTACAATAAATGTGTGTGTGTGTGTGTGTGTGTTTCAGGACCCATCAAGTAAATTTTCTATAAGGCTGCATCAGTCAACACTTCAGCTTTTGTCGTGGCTTTTGCGACCTCATTAGAGGGAGGATTTACAGTAACGTGAGCATGTAGAGACGGGTTTTATCGTACAGGACAGGAAGCTCTTAGAGAGAGACGATATGGAGCAGTCTAGATGAGTGTGTGCAGTTCCCAAGAAGTGTGACGTGGAGTGCGTCCGAGAAAAAACAATTGTGTCATTGTTCTTAATTAAAAAGGGTGAATTTGCACTATTTCCAGGATTTCATGCAGCGATCCGAACGGTCACTGGTCTCACGACTCAATTCGAATACGATTATTGGGTCAACGATTCGATTCGATATGATGCGATCTCTCGATGCATCACAACAATTTTTCTACATAACTTCATATTGCGTGCAGATCGGGCAGCCATAGTTGCTACTGGAATGTTCTTTTTAACTAGAATTTTTATGCCGTAACCAGAAAATCACCAAGCAATGTCATTATGATATAATCAGGGGTTTTCAACTGCTTCTGCTTTTAAAGGTAAAAATGCCTCATCTCTCTTTTCACAGACTGATTTCAAACAACGCTTCAAACATGGAGAAAGTGCAGAAAGATTTCATTTGTAACTTTGTAAATGTAAGGAAGCAGCTATTTATTATTCTGTTAAATTTGGGGAAATGGCTGGTTGTGCGAATGTGGAGACTGTGTGTGGTGTGTGTGTGTGTGTTACACAGCGTGGACATATGTGCAGAGTAATCAATTGGAACATGACCATCAGGTTAATGGATCTTGTACATGACAACTGAGAAGAGAAATGTAATATGCGGAGGGGACGACATGAAGGAACAGATAATGGTATGTGTGTGAGTGTGTGTGTGTGGGGGTGTGTGTGAGTCTCAATGGGAATCCGTCTAACAGCATCAAGTGACTCACAACAGTAGACAGATGGCACACACTCACCAATACACACACTTCCACACACAAAGTGCCAGACAGGTCTCATAGTACAGATGGTGAAATTACAGCAAGGATGAGAGAGAGAGAGAGAGAGACGTCATAAACAGACAGACAGACAGACAGACAGACAGATAGATAGATAGATAGATAGATAGATAGATAGATAGATAGATAGATAGATAGATAGATAGAGACAGATGGATAGATAGATAGATAGATAGATAGAGACAGATGGATAGATAGATAGATAGATAGATAGATAGATAGATAGATAGATAGATAGATAGACAGACAGACAGACAGACAGACAGACAGACAAACAGACAAACAAACAGACAGACAGATAGACAGATAGATAGATAGATAGATAGATAGATAGATAGATAGACAGACAGACTGATAGATAGATAGACAGATAGATAAACAGATAGACAGACAGACAGACAGACAGGTGAAAGGTGGTGAGAAAGAGAGAGGGTGCTATTGTTATGCTCTTGATAGCAGTAAAATAATAGAGGAATGAACACAGTACAAATGACACAAATTACGTGTTCTGTGTGTGTGTTTGTGTGTGTGTGTGTGTGTGTGAGAGAGAGAGAGTGTGTGTGTATGTGTGTGTGTGAGAGAGAGTGTGTGTATGTGTGTGTGTGTGTGAGTGTTTGTGTGTGTGAATGTGCTCCTGCATATGGACATGAGTACTTGCGTGGACGTGTGAAACTGCAAGTGTGTATGTGTGTGTATGCAAATGCATATGTGTACATGCAAGTGGGCATGTGTACGTGTGTCTGCGAAGTGTGTGTGGTGTGTGTGAGGGTGTGTGTGTGTGTGTGTGTGTGCTCTGACTTCACCGAGTTCTCAGGACCGTCCTTTTGTATGACTTCCTTCAAGACACAAAAGGACTATTTTAGCACACGAAGACCTTCCTGTGACACACACACACACACTCCGAGGAACACTGACGTACATGTCAGATTCTCACTGTCATAACAGACACACATGACATAAAGAGTATTTCTCACCATATAATCACCAATCAGAAAATAAAATGACAGAGGAATAATTAATTATAGATGTTTTGCTCGTCTGAGATTAAAATTCATGATTATTCTACTATAGGTGTTTTTTGTCCCCGATCTTCATCATAATTTGCAGCTTTTGCAGTATATAGTCATTCATTATCTGAACCGCTTAATCCCTATCAGAGGTGCGGGATCTGATGCCTCTCCCGGGACTTTGGCCGTGAGACGGTGACCAACCATTGGCACACGCCAACACACCTCAGGGCACACACACACAAAAACACACTCTCATTCATAACTTATGTGGCCAATTTAGAGTCACCAATCAACCTTAACGTCCCACTTTTGGACAGTAACAACACACACTGAACTGCATTAATATGAATACACCTTTTCACATATGTGTGTGTGTGTGTGTGTGCGTGCGTGTGTATTGCCTTGTTGACCCTTAACATCTGATCTGAGGTCAGGCTTTTTGGTGTTCACCTCTGGGCCTATGGTGATAGATTTGAACTCCAGTAACATGATGGAGAAGAGACTGGGTGGGGAGGAAGTCAACATTTTGTGAGTGTGTGTGAGTGTGTGGGTGTGTATTCTTTTTTCCCACAGTCCTCTTAATTTGAAGCTATTGTTCGTTTGAGGGTCCGTATTTGTGTGTGCCACTGTCTTTACTCTGGATGTCCATTGTCGCAACGTTACGTTTGATGTGTGTGTGAGGGTGTGTTTTTTAACGGGTGGAGAGAGTTTTAACGAGTTTAATATTTGCATATACCACTGTGGCTATTTGTCTTGTTTTTCTCGCGCACACACACACACACACACACATACACACACACACACCCACACACACTTCCTGCTTTTCTCTCTGGCCTGTTCCCAACAATGGAAATAGCTTGCTGACCTAAGGGTGGTGAGGATGGTCAGACATCTCTCTCTCTCTCTTCCTGTCGTTTTTCTTCTTTTACTATACTAGAGAAAGATTCCCACCGTGAGGTCACAAAGCAGCCATAAACCATGTCAGTTCTGGGGAAGTGTGTGTACGTGTGTGTACGCTTTACTGCGCGGACATGATTCGAAGGTAACCATCATCACCGCACTCGTCTTTTTTCCATCCTTTACTTCTGTTGTTTATTTTCCATAAGAACCCATTCAATTTTCCCTACTAAGATTACATGGGATTCGGGAACCACGTGGCAACACCCTAGCATCCACATAGCAACATCCTAACAACCAACTAGAAACATCTTAGCTATCACCTAGCAAAACATTAGCAGCCTCCTTTGCAACCAGCTAGTAACACCTTAGCATCCACCTAGCAACCTCCTAACAACCAACTAGAAACATCTTAGCTATCGCCTAGCAACACATTAACAGCCTCTTCGCAACCAGCTAGTAACACCTTAGCATCCATCTAGCAACGTCCTCACAACCAACTAGAAACATCTTAGCTATCACCTAGCAACACATTAGCAGCCTCCTTTGCAACCAGCTAGTAACACCTTAGCATCCACCTAGCAACCAACTAGCAACACTTTAGCAACACCTAACAAGTCTTGCTGCAAGAGAGGAATCACGTTGGCATTTTCTAGTTTTTATTTTGTTTATTTTTATATTTTAATAAACCTTTTTGCAGAAGGTTTAGTGCCGTAACACTATGATGTCAGACAATACAGTCAGGGAGAGATTCCCTCTGCTATATTTAAATCAAACTCAACTAATGTATAACGCACATGTTGTTTATTGGCTTTATTGGTGTGTATGTGTGTGTGTGTGTGTGTGGTGGAAATGACAATACTACAATTATTCTATTAATATCTCTGACATGGATTGAACAGAAAGACAGGATATACCTTCTTTCACACTGTGTGTGTTTGTTGTGTGTGTTCGTGTGTGTGTGTGTGTGTGCTTGTGTACACGTGCTGTCTTTCTCCTAGAGTACAAAACCAGACCTGTTTTGTTTGATGCTTCATCAAGCTCCAGACAGCAGCACAATTAAAGCCGTTAACTCTTTGAGACCCAAACCAAAAAAAACAAACAAACCAGTTTTGATATTTGTTGGTGATAATAATGGTGTTGGTGTTTAGGATGATCACCTCTGGACCAAGAGCTTGTGGGTTCGAAGCACTACCATCATTGGGGCCCTGAGCAAGACCCTTAACCCCGACTCGCTCTGGAAGGCTGACCTGGAAGTTAGGACAAATGGAGGTTGCTATGGATAAGAGTGTCTGCAAAATGTCATAAATGTCTGAACAGTTTGAAATGACTGTGCAAAATACTTGTGTGTGTGTGTGTGTGTGGTCATCCACACGTTGCATGTTGTTGCCTCTTTGACTGACAAGAACAGATGGTAGTGATCACCTGCAATCACTGAAGTAGAGAGAGAGTGAGAGAAAGAGAGTGTGTGTGTGTGTGTGTTGGCCAGATGGACCATGTGAAGAGCCTGTACTGGGCAACGGTGTGTGTCTTCCATTAATCATAATCATTGTTATTATATTTTCAGATTTGCATAAGTAAATGCTCCTTATTACACTTCAGTGACCGAGACGAATCTCTCT
>JAVGVS010001827.1:12500-14830 GCA_032718565.1 Distichodus sexfasciatus
GTTTGGTCTTGTATCATCTTGTTTCGTCTTGTCTCGTTTCATCTCATCTTGTCTCATCTCGTTTCATCTCATCTTGTCTCATCTCATCTTATCTTGTCTTGTTTCACTTCATCTTGTCTCATCTCGTTTCATCTCATCTTGTCTCATCTCATCTCATCTTGTCTTGTTTCATTTCATCTCATCTCCGACTAGAGCCGTTCCAGAGCCAAATCATTTAGAGGTCAGAGATAAAGAGCAGTTTACAGTTTGTAACAATCATTTCCACCCATGTCTCATTGGCTTGACGATGAGATTGGGTTGATGAGAACGAGACGAGACGAGATTTCAACACTATTTCTAAGAAAACGTCAATGATGAAACATAGGACTGAAATATGTTCTTTTATTTGACTGAAAGACATCAAAAGTTGTAAGTGCAGTGTATTTTGTGCATGAAGTGACCGGACACTCTCTTGTATGATTCCTCATGCATCTCTTCACACCATTACTGTGCATCAGCTTCTAAGAGCCTCTACGATTAGACTAGGATACTGGCTGAATGCATCACACCCAAAAATCTTCAAATAACCCACTGCTTCGTCTTCTTGTTGCTGCTTTTGGCGTCATACTAGAAACGTGTGCTATTCGCTAGATGAACTTCAGCCGATCGGCTTTCTCCATGCATGTGATTGGTTTTTTTGGCACATTTATAACGCAGTACCAAGTGGAGCGAGCGTGGAGTCAGAGTTGAGCATGTACAGACGGCAGACTTTGTTGGCAAACGTTACATTGCGCACTCAGAATTTTGGCACAAGAGACAACGTTTCACCTTGACGAGAAATATCGTCACGCTTTAATATCGCGAGATCTTGTCACATCCTTAATAAGGAGTCGCGTTGGAATGTTTTAAATTGGAGCTTTCTAGAGAAACCTATAAGAAAATATGAATTTAGGGCACATTTTAACATTGATGGCAGTTTTTTTTTGAGATGCTGATATCAGGAGGTGTACTATCTATTGTACAAGCAGCCGTGTTAAATTGTGTGAATTTCCCAAATTTAGGGAATTTAGGGGTCGTTTTATTTCTATTTTCCCCATTCAAAACCAAAAAAATGTATGTTACCAGCTGCCAGTGAACACAGCATTTTTGCGACACCGACACCAGCTGAGTTCTTGTTCTAAACGTGTGTGTACACACACAGCCTCAGCGTCTCATCTCTGGTGATAAAGCCCGAAGAGCGCTTTTTCAAATATGAGGGAGGAGGGAATAAAAGTCGTGCTGAGAGGCGAGAAGAAGCTCCTCCGGGGTCACCATCGTCCCTCTGTCATCAAAACCAACCCCCTCCCGACGCAGCTTGGTTCGAGCTTGGAGCTTTTCTTCCGTCCTCGACAACAAAGAGTTTGAGAAAGAGTTTGTGCCCGGGCTGCTGTCTCACGGCTCGAGTCGCACCGAGCTGACAAGGCTCTCCTCTGTCGTTGTTTCATACCGGGCCTGCATTATTTATCAAAGCGCTTTAGGAGCGAACCTCTCCTGCGCTGTCATACTGTAACGAAGAAAAACAAGACATCTCTCTCTCTCTCTCTCGCGCCTTTGCTTTTTCTCCCCGGCTCTCGAGCTGCAAGATAAAAAGTTCTCACTAAGTCGAAGCGGCGAGAGCGAGAGACGAGGCGGGAAGGGAGAGAGAGATTTCGGGGGTCGACGACGGTCGCTGCCATCTCCATATGGATTGGATCTTGTAGGAACTGAGGCTGTGAATAAGAGCTTACAATGCAAAACAGCACAATTATGATTATGCATCAAACCAATAATTACATAATATGGTTAAGTGAGCAGTTAGAGCAAAAAGCTCCCAGGATAACAGCTTGCTGAGGTCATGTCTTACTGCTACTAACAGGGATATTTTTAGCGAAAACTCAGCCGAGAGTTCTCATTTTTAACTCTCACCCCAGCTCGAGATAAGCTTATCAGGCGTCTATTTTCCTCTGTTTATTTTTTGCCTAGACCATTCAGACCCTGTGCAATAGGGAACGTAGTTCTGGAATGACACAATGATAGAATTGTACGAATGCCATCTTACCCAGAAGTCTGAAAGCATGATCCGGGCTATTTTGAGGAAGTCTGTTGAGAGTTGACTATTTTTAAAGGCGCAAAAAGAAGTAAGAGCTCTGAGAACAACGTGTAATAAAAGAGAGACGTGGGGTGGAACACCAGTTTTGTAAAAGTGGTTAATTTTGGCACTGCGTGGTTCTATGAAGCAAATTTTAATCCTGCCAAGTCATGCTTTCGCATCATTGTAATGGTAATGTTTTATTATTCTCTGTAGACATAATATATAATAATTAGGGTTGTAC
>JAVGVS010001828.1:0-14817 GCA_032718565.1 Distichodus sexfasciatus
CATGAGAGCACGGTGTGGGCGTGGACCTGCAACACACACACACACACACGCACACGCGCGCAAATGAACTAATGGTCACTACCCGTTGAGCCGACACGATACCGTATCGCGGCGAAACTGGTGGCTGCGTGACGCTGACGAGGGACGAGGTGAAACCGAAGCGAGCGCAAGCTGTAACCCGCGTCAGCGGTGTTAATGACGGACTGTGTCTCTGACGAGCTTTTAGGTGTGTGTGTGTGTGTGTGTGTGAAGTTGGCGTCGGGACTGGGTAAACAGCCGCGTGCGCGCGTGGAAGGTGACGCTGCTGCCACCTGCCGTACGCGTTGGCCGACCGCAGGGACGACCGGAGACGGTTGGGAAGAGGACGAGCCGGAAAGTGTGCGTGCGTGAGTGAAAGAGAGAGGGAGACGAGACGCGGACGTTCGGACGGAGAGGAAGAAAGGGGGGCGAGACGCGAGGTGCGAGAGAGCCGAGGAGAAAGAGAGACGGCGACCTCGTCCAGACAGAGCGAGCCAGAGAGAGGTTAAAACCTTGTTCCTGCTGTTGGCCAGGTTGACGCGCAGGTTGCCCATCCCGTGCAGCACAAACTTCATGGAGGTCAGCAGATTGTCCAGCACGGCCGGCTGCAACACACACACACACACCTATTAGACTCCAACATTCGCCTGCTGTGCGTGTGTGTGTGTGTGTGTGAGAGACAAAACCACATGTTTGTGTCTAATGAAGGCAAAAATGTGAAAAATGAGGAGGAGTGGAGCATGTGGCGCTGCTGGCTGATTTAAACCGACCCGACTCCGGTTCAGAGCGGGGACATGCTGGAGGAAGAGGAGGGGGGGGGCGGGGTTAATTAAAACAAGACGGGACACACACACACACACACACACAGTAACATCTTGTTATGTTTGTGACTCCCATAAGTAGATATCATCAGGACCGTCCCTCAATTTCGACGTCAAGAACACGACGAAAAGGCCGCCGTTTCGATTTGGTTTTGCGGTACTCCGAATTTCGATGGCAATTTTATTTATTTATTTCTGGTATAAAACACACACACACACACACACACCTCGCACGCGCCCACGCTTCCAGCGCGTACATCTGAATACTAGCCACGTCTCTAATAACCCCATTCGAGCTAATAACGGTATTCGCAGCCGCCTCGGAGGCGCCGGCAGTGTCGCGGCGTATGATCGTAATTCGTGCGAGTGTGTCAGCAGAGAGAGGCTTCCTAATAACTTTCTATTACAATGCGCGAGAGAGAGCGCGCGCGTGTGTGTGCGCGCGTGTGAGAAAACGCTTCATATCAAACAGGTGCCGAGCGCGTGTGTCGCGGCGATAAGACGCGGGCTTCCTGCCGTCTCGCTATCTGCACTTCGGCGGGCGTCGATACGAGGCGAGGCCCCGAGGAGGCCGTCGATACGTCAGAGCGTCGCGCCGCGGCTTCCGCCGAGGGACGGACGGGGCTTTATCTCGCCGAGAAACGTTGGTGGGTTTATGGATGAGAAGGAGATTAAATGTTTTTTTTTTTAAAGCGCCCTCTTTCCGCCGCGATTAGAGGGGGAAACAATCAGGGAGAGAATTTCCGAATCAGACGTCCGTAGATTCCCTTTCGCTCACGCCGATCTGCGTTGCCGGTTGGAGTCCCGGACCGGTCGAGGTACCGCCGAGGACCTCGCGAGCAAGGTACCGTCCCCGGGCTTGGTCTCGATCCGGTCCGGGGTGGTGCCGCTCTCGAGCCGGTCCACGTTCGGTTTTAGGCGAGTCCGGCTTTTCGCGACGCTAAAAGAACCCCCTTTTTCGCGCCGCTCGGGGGCCCCCCGGGCTCGGTCGGCGGCTTCGTCGGGCCAAAACAAGCACATTCCTGGATTTTCGTCTCCGCTTTGGTTCTCCGTCTGAGGTCGTTTCCAGGACGCCGGCGGATCCGCGTGTTTATTAAAAAGCTTTTCGGTGTTATTGCGCGGCTCAGGAATGCCTTTATTGTTCAGTGACTTTATTGGCTCGGCCGCGACGCTTCCCTTCGTCCTCTTTTTACACCAATCTCTACTTTATCCGAGCGCGGCGGGGTCGGAGAGGTCAAAGCCTGTAGCAAGCGGCGAAACAGCAGGGCTCAACCCATTCCGAAACGGCTGGACGATCATCGGCTCCTAAAACGTTCTCCTAATATCGGAATCGGCCCTGAAAAACCCATACCGCGCCACACCGACGTAACGGCGCTCGCCTCGAACTTCGACCTTGCCCTCACGTTCACGTTCCCGGCCGGTTCTAACTGCTTCCCTTTGGTGAGCGAGTCTGGCGTTTCAACCATAAAACCCGATTACACATTAATCGGTAATCACAGTCACGTAGGTGCCGATGTTACTGAGCCTCGTGCCTCATGACGCGCGAGTCTCGTGTGCGTTACAAAGGTTTGATAAAAGCCGGAGGTGGAGACATTCATTAAAGTTACGACACACGAGGAAAAACGACAACATCCCCACGAACCGAACCGCGCAAAACCATTTCTGGAATCCTCCAAAGCTGTGGCACAACAACAACAACAACCACGCCGTTGTGGAGAGAGAAACAGACGGAAAGAATGAGAGAGGTGGGGGTGAGAGAGAAACACATCGGCCTAGAGAGGCAGTTGTGACTAAGTGGCGGATACGATATCACATGCATTACACTACGCACACACCCATTCTCTCACACACACACACACACACTCATTCACTCACTTTTTCTCACATTGTGGGAAAGGAAAGAATTCACGGCAGGAAGAGACAAACCCAGGATGATGTCAGCAAGGTCAAAGAGCTCACAACATCAAACAAAGCTCCAGGATGTGTGTGTTTTTGTGTGTGTGTGTGTGTGTAAAGGGCGGATTTATTTCCCACTGGCTGGTGTTAGTTAGCTCTCGTCAGTGCCATCGTTCTGGCCCATTGTTAGCGTTCCGATTATTAGCGGTGTCCAATTTTGAAACCGATACAAACGTCCGCTGCAAAACCCGGTGAACTGCTCAATCCATAAATAATAACACACACACACGCACGCACGCACGCTAGCTGTGTGGGGGAGTGTGTGAGCTCTTTGTATCCTCCTGATTACTGAGAAAAAGCGGGAAGGTTATGAAGCTGCCGAAACTGAGCTGAGAACGAACGAACGACGAAGAGATACAGCAGGCGTGTGTGTGTGTGTGTGTGAGACTCATTTAAGCGTCTCCGATATGAGGGTGTGTGAGGGAGGAACGTCTCAAACTGGACTCGTGACGAAAGTTTCAGTCGGCAAAGCCTTATTAACGCGATAGCGGCGGGGGAAGATGGAAGATGTGGCGGTCTTAACGCACACACACACACCTCTCTAATAACACCCTCGAGGCTGTAGTCAGTAAGGTTAGACAGATAAAGGAGCTTAAAGAAGAGCGGGAGACACACACACACAGTTCTCAGCACGGTCACCGCTCCAACATGGCCGCTCACCTGATTAATAAATGAGTCATTAATATTATTAGAATGACGTATTATTAATAAGTAATAATAATAATAATAATAATAACAACTTTACCTTAAAACTGATCAGCTCCTGTTTGGTGAAGCCGTGGCTGTGAATGATCTTCATCTGCTTGACCAGCGTGCTCTTCCCACTTTCGGCAGCGCCTGAACACACACACACACACGTTTAAAATGTATACCTTAGAAAGTTAGAGTATCACTTACTGACACACACACACCCTCACACAATCTCTCTCTCATACAGATACACACACACACACACACACAAACTTCTCTCACAATCACACACACGAAAACACACACTCAAAGTCATCATACTCTTACACGCACTCATCCAACACACTCACAAACTCCCTTTCCACACACAACCACAGTTTTACAGTCTCACACACACCACACACAAACACTTTCTCACACACAATGTCATACACAATCTCTATATACTCTAGACACACACACACTCATCCAACACACACACAATCTTTCTCTTACACACACTCACACACATACGTAAACTCACTCGGAAACACAACACACACACTTGTCCAACACACACTTCACAAAACCGCCTCAGAAAAGTCCTTTCCACACACAAACTACAGTTTTCTTACAGTCTCACACACACACACACACACAAACACTTTTCTCTCACACACAATGTCATACACACAATTTACATACTCTTAGACACTCACACACACACACTCATCCAACACACACACAATCTTTCTCATACACACACACACACACAAACTCACTCGGAAACACAACACACACACTCCACCAACAATCCCACAAACTTGCTCGGAAACACACTCACTCAATCTCTCTCGCAGACACACAGACACTCAAACTTTCCCTCTCTCTTACACACACACACTGTCATAGACACACAATTCACACACACCACAACTCTCACTCAGAAACACAACACACACACTCATCCAACACACTCACAAACCGTCTCAGTTTTACAGTCACACACACACACACACACACACAAACTCTCCCACACACAATTTACATACTCTTAGACACACACACACACACACACACAACATACACTCATCCAACACACACACACAAACTCGCTCTCACACACAGTCAGACACAAACACAACTCATACACACACTCACACACATACCTAAACTCACTCGGAAACACAACACACACACTCCACCAACAATCCCACAAACTTGCTCAGAAAACTCCCTTTCCACACACAACCACAGTTATACAGTCACACACACACACACACAAACACTTTCTCTCACACAATGTCATACACACAATTTACATACTCTTAGACACTCACACACACACTCATCCAACACACACACAATCTTTCTCATACACACACACAAACTCGCTCTCACACACAGTCAGACACAAACACAACTCATACACTCTTACACACACACACACACACACACATAAACTCACTCGGAAACACAACACACACTCCACCAACAATCCCACAAACTTGCTCGGAAACACACTCGATCTCTCTCACAGACACTCAAACTTTCCCTCTCTCACACACACACACACACACACACACATTGACACAGACACACAATTCACACACACACACCACAACTCTCACTCAAACCCACTCAGAAACACAACACACACACACTTTGTCTTATGCACTTATCCAACACACACTAACAAAACTGTCAGAAATCCACTCTCACACCACCACCACTTACACACTCCAACTTTCCCACACACAGTGTTCTACACACACACTACCACTCTCTTTCCTTCATCATCATCAACCTCCTCCTCCTCCTCATCCTCCCGGGTGTTCACTCGTTCACCGGTCAGCTCACCGAGCAGTAAAATCTTCACCACCTTCATCTCCCTCTTGGCGTGTTCGTACAGCTCCCGGTCGATGTCGGAGCTGCGGCATCTCGCCTCCTTCTCCTCCTCCGAGTCCAGACACTGACCCATGGCATCTCTATTCCCGTCACACACACACACACACCGGGAAACGGTCACGGTCACGACGTCGCATCGCCTCAAACTTCACCGACTGAACACAAGCGACCCCCAAAACCCCCCGAAGTCTGACTAAAAGCCTGAGGTAAAACTCGACGTTAATCCGTTTTTGAGGCGTTTTCAAAGCTGAGGCGGCGCGAGTTTGTCCTGACGGAAAGTTTTGAATCCTCGTTACCGGTTCCGTGAGGGTCAAAAAAACAAAAAAAAAAACTATTTTGGGGGGAAGATTTCGCCCCTCCCTAATTCCCGTCCCTCACAATTGTGTCATAAAGTCCACAGTGTCAAGGTATTAATAGTATTATTATTATTTTTTACGAGCTTCACGTCCCGGTTCGTTTGAGGTGACGCCAAAGAATTTTATCTCCGCAAGTTTCAGGTTACTACCGGAAGTGATGTCAGCGGAGAGACTCGTTACCTGAGCGACAGCATTCCCACGCGCGACCGTAAAGGAAAAGAAAATTCGAGAATAAATCATTATTTCTTCAATTACTTTTAGTTAAGTCTTCAAATGTTTATTGCTTTTTAGTAATTAAAGGGAATTACAATGAATGAATTATTTAAAAAAAACACTTTCAATATGTAAAACAATATTTAAATCAATACATTGTCCTTTTGTCAAAAATATAACATTTACGTCAATAAATTGTCCGTTGTATAAAAAAATTGGAATATATACATTGTCCTTTGTAAAAACAAAATAAAACAAATTAGCTACAAATTATATTTCCAACCACGTCTTAACGCAATATAATAAAAATGTTTGTATTTCCATTTACCATGTGTGCTGTGCTGTGTTCGCTAGGACAAATAATCACTCGTATAAATTCATATAAATTGAACCTAAACGACGAAAAGTAAAAGAGCGCAAATGTTCAGTTTTCATTATGTGTTTACGGTTATGAATAAAGGTACACTTCGGCTTATTTAACTCTAGTCATCCATTATGCTTATAAAATGTCTTTTAAAGTAGATTGAAATGTGTGTGTGTGTGTAGCTAGTTTGCTACTCGTTCCGAGTTGGACAAAGTCATAACACCAAAATCTAGTTGTAGAAATGTTTAATTCCTATATTTGCTCGGACAGATTTTATATTGCGACAACGTGGATAACAAGTGGAAAAAAAAAACAAAACTAGACACATAAAAAATAATGAACAGACACCGTAACCAATGCATGTTGAAGACGTAAACCGGTCACTACGGCACTGGACACCAAATCTCGCCAAAGTGTTGAAGGACAACAGCGATAGAAAAAGTACATTCTTTCCATTTGTCTTCAACCTCCATCCTCCACTGTTGAACCGTCAACAATTTCATTCAAGCAAACTTCCAAATATCTAGAAAACATTCTTTTTAAAAACAGTAGTTGGTAGTGTATTAAATGGAAGTGCGTTACATTTACAGAAGAAGCTAATCGTGTCACTGAAACCAAAAGTCGCACAATCATGAGATACGGATATTGTTGATGAGATAAACATCTCGTATTTGCGAGGAAAGGATCTCGTCGTCAACTGTTTTCTTCTGTGAAAGTAAAGCCCTTCGGTAGCACTGTACCTTAAAAACACAAGCATGAGCTTCAAGGAAACTCTTGACTAGAGCGTTTGATTCTCCTCATGAGTTTCCACTCGACATTCACTGGCCTTGGTTGCTTCATATTTAGCTACTGACCAACACAAATCCTGGCAGAGTGCTGGGAGTTAACGGAAATGTTATGTTTCTGTTAACTGGTCAACTTTAGCACATGACAGCTTGTAAGAGACAAATAAACTGATTCATTTCGTCATGGTCATTGGTCATCCACCCGCAACGTCACGTTATTCCCCAAGACGTTATAACGTGACGGTAACATTTTAGGCGGGAAAACAAGTGACGTTTGAGGAACGTTTAAAACGAGGGACGTGGGCCGAAGAATCACCTAAAAACAAACCAATAAAGCCTGAGATTAGAGTTCAAAGCGTTCAAAAAGCTTCCTTTGGTGCGTATATTAGGGAAAAGGTGAAGGGAAGAGCTTCCAAAAAGAGGGATGAACCCAGGTATGAGTCGTTCGTTCATTTTTTTCACATTAAAACTCGACAACTCGACACGAACGTTTTTTCCAATATTTGTTTGCAAAAGCAAAATGAAAAAGGTCTGATATTTACCACCCGATTCATTATTTGTTTTGCTAATTTGATTTTGGAAATGAATAGCGAAAAATGAGGTTTCGCTTTTAATTTGAAAAACCAACGAATGATCGGCAGATTGAGAAATAAAAGCAGCTCCTGTCTTTTCAACCTTTTAAAAGTCGGACGTTTTTTCCCTTTTCCCTGAACAACAGCTGATCGTTTCGCAGAGTTTCTTAAGCTAAAAAATGATTACTAATTAGAAATAAATTAGCACAGGGAAGAGGAGAGAAGAGCTAGCGTTGTTTTTTTCTGGTTTATTGCTGCGCGGCTGCTTGGCTTTTCTCTCCATCGTCTCTCCGTTTAATCGCCTCAAACACGGCCAACTCCTTCGCCTCCTTCTTCTGGTTCCTCGCTTCAAACTGCAGCCTGGGAGAAAAAAGTGAGACGACGTGAGGAAAAAAAGAGGCGGCAGGGGGTGAAGAAGACAGGTGGAGAGTGAAGGAGAGAAATTCAATTGAGAGAAGATGAGAGATAAGCGAAAGAAAAGAGAAAGAGGACGACGAAGGACGTGAACGAGCAATAACGAGAAGAGAGGAGGAGGATGAGAGGACCAAAGATGAGACAAAAGGAGAAAAGAGAGACGAGAAATTAAAAGAGTGGAGGGCAGAGTTTTTAAAAAAAGGGAGAGAAAGAAAGAGGACGAGACGAGAGGAGAAAAGAGGAGGCAAATTGAGAAACGAGATGAGGAGGAAATGAGAGGAGAAAAGCTGAGGTAAATGGGAAAAAGAGAGATGAGAAAACAAAAAGACAGAAGAGGAGAAAGACGTACGTGAGACGGAACGAGCAAAAAAGCAGACGAGAAGTAAAAAGGGAGAAGGCGGGAGGATTCAGAGAGAAGGGTGATGAGACGAGGAAAAGAGGAAGAAGGGAGACACGATGGACGACGAGGCGAATGGAGAACTCACCTGTTCTCGATGATTCTCTGCACGATGTCGTCGGTGGTGAGGTCGTTGCCGCTGTCCACATTGCGGAATATTCCTCTCTTTTTTGGCTCCTGATCGCCATGACGACGCCGCAACGACATAAAAGCACGGCACGTTAGCATGTAAACTAGACAAAGACAAGCCGTAAAATGGGCTAAACATGTCAAACGATACGCGATTTGTCTCGTCACAATCGCCGGCTCCTGAATCAATCCGAATGAAAACCGCATCGTAGCGGACTTGGAATCATCGTCAGCTGACTCGATATCACATACGGCGCGGCGATGAAAGCGAGTGCGATTTACACCTCCATCTCTCACCTCGTAGGGGTCAGAGCCGTCCTTGTCCGGAAACACTTCCGTCTTGCCGTGACACACCATGTCCACCTGCGGGGCGACAACGAGACGCTAAAATCGGGTCTAGAATAACGTCGCGTTACGTTTTCTGGACGGTTTTTTACCAGGAAGTAGATTTTGTAAATAAGCTAATCTTATCATGATTTTTGCAGTACCTTAAAATGGTCCAGGAGGTCTTTCCCCACGGCGTACGGAGCGCCGATCACCACTTCCGAAACATACTGAACCCCAAAATAACAGAACAAGACAGGGAGAGAGAGAGTTAGTGAGGGTAAAAGAGAACTAAAGATAAAGAATGAAAAAATAAGGAACTTTCATGAGAGAGAGAGGGAAGAAGAGAAAGGAGAGAAAGAGAGGGAGCGAGATGAAAAAGACAGAGAAGGAAGGAGAGAGGGGGAACGAAAAGAAGGGGGAAAGAGAGAGATGGAAGAGAGAGGGGGGAAGACGGAGAGAGAGAGAGACTCACTCTGCAGGCCAGCACACTCAGTGTTCTCTCATGAATATTCATAATGGGGTAGTTCTTCCCTTTGTAGCTGTTCACCTCCTGCAGAAAGAAACACATGTAAACGACAGAACCCTCAACAGTTGAGGGACGAGACTGAGGGGTGTGTGTGTGCGTGTGTGCGTTCACACCTGATCAAAGTGCAGTCCCACGATGATGTACGGACTCTCTGCCTGTTTGAACACCGTCTCTAGGAAGTCCACATGGCCGATGTCTATTGGCCAGAAACAGTCAAGGTCGAGTCAACACACCTACACACACACACACACACACACACACCACCCACACACGTGTGAGGATACGGAAGAGGTCGAAGGCTCCAGCCACATATATGACGGTGTCTCCGGGTTGAGGCTCCTTGGCCGAGGCGAACTGGATGATCTTCTGAGACGTCTGCAGGAACTGAGACACGCCGGTCCACGGGCTGTGACCTTTAGGACCCTGAGCGCCACACACACACACACGCATTACACGTGCAGTTAAAAGATTAAAGCAGCGTCCACGGTTGGAGTTACGCAGCTCTAGAAAGAGCTCGGTTCCCTGAGCGAGGGACGGTGAGCGCGGGACATTGGCGCCCTCTAGTGTCCGGCTGGTAAATATAAGGAAGAGGTCGACTCACCTTCCCAAAATTATCACTGTGCTGCTGGTACTCAGAGTCATCCTGAGAGAGAGAGAGAGAGAGAGAGGGGGAGAGGAGGGAGAGAAGCGACATTAAGTGAAAAACTTAACACACACTGCAGTCTCCTCATTAACACACATCCGTTACTCACCATGTTGGTGTGATGAGCTTTGGTCATCAGCAGCATGCGACCCACCAGATCTGTAGTGGACACACCCTGAGTCCTCTTACACTCCCTGCATCACACACACACACACACACATAACATTCAATTTTATTATTCAATATTATTCATATTAAATTTGACATTTTTACAATCCTAGACACGATTATGAACATTTACTTCATTACATTTATTTCATTATTAGTGTGTGCGTGGGGGCGCGTGTGTCCTCACCTGTACCGGCCCATGCGCTTCACCTCCTCGTACGTGTCTTTGCCGTCCGACGTGAGTGTGATGTCGTCTGTGAAAAACACACACGCATCACTGGGAGCGCACGCTCAACAACTTGCTGTACACTGCGACCGTAGAGCGATTCATAAAAGCATTTTCCGGCGCGAGAGTTGGTTTTGCACATCTCGCCCCGCGTCTCACCTCCGTGCACGCAGAAGTCGCAGTTGTGTGTGTCGAGCGTGTGCAGCGTGGTGACGTAGGGCGCTCCCTCCACCACCTCGTCCACCCACTTTATGGCCCGCACCATCTTGTAGCGCTCCTCCTGCGTGAACACCGGCGGGCCCTTGTGCTGCGCTATCTCCGCTGAGAGGCACACGAGAGGACGCGTCAGTTATGAGCTGCGTAACGCAGGTCAAAGGTCAAAGTCAACTTCACTGTCATCTCTGCTATACACTGTACGGATAGACAGAGAGACGAGACGACGTGGCTCCAGTTTTTACAGCGCAACAGGAACTAGGGGACAAAGAACAAATAAGGCACATGGAATAAACAACACAGAAATAGTCCGTGCATCCATCCATTTTCTGCCACTTCGCCCAGCTCTTCCAGGGGAATCCCGAGGCGTTCCCGGGCCAGCCAAGAGACGCGCTCTCTCCAGCGTGTCCTGGGTCCCAGCGGCGGAACGCCTCACCAGGGACGCGTCCGGGAGGCATCCTGACCAGACACCCGAGCCACCTTTCCTGGCTCCTCTCGACACGGAGGAGCAGCAGCTCTACTCCGAGTCCCCGAGGAAACTCATTTCAGCCGCTTGTATTCGCCGTCTCGTTCTTTCGGTCACTTATATATAAATAGTATACAATATAAAGGTATGTGTGTGCGTCTGAGAGAGTGAGAGAGAGCTGTGTGTACCATACCGTCTGTGTGCACTCCCACCACCAGGTAATCTCCCATGGCCTTGGCCTGTCTCAGTTGGTTGGAGTGACCGTAGTGCACCATGTCATAACTGTACGAGAGAGAGAGAGAGAGAGAGAGACAGACAGATGGAGGGAGGAGGGTAGAGGACAAGTGAAGAAAAGAGAAAGATGGAACAGGAGTTTTCTTCTATGGAGTTCACTCAGTGTCAGTTTTATAATACAGTAGAGACGCAAACTCAGAGAGTTTTAACACAGACTGGTGACTGATTAATGATTGTAATACAGCAGTAATACTTAACTACACTAATACTAGTACTTACTACCACTGTTACTACTAGTTAATAGAAGCACTACAAGTATAAAACAAACATGAAACCAGTTTGAGCATTATATATATCCAGATATACTGTATGAGCATGCCGTTCAGGTTGAACGGTGACTCGAAATGTCCCCGTAAGGTGGGTTTGTGTAAGCGTGTGTGCCCTGTAGTGTGTTGACATCCGCCGAGGATTGGTCCCCGCCTTGCACCGCCCATAGTCCCGGGACCCCACAAAAGTATATATGTACGGGTCCTTTAGAAATCAATGATTTATGTCGTTCTGTTTTTTATTATGTGCTTGTCCTTGTGTCAGTCTACGTTGAGAACCTAACAAAAGACGGAAAGGTGAAGTTTGTTTCTTTGAAGTTGCGTGTTTCATAAGTGCGTGCGTTGGTCCCGACTCCTCCCAGATGAAGCCACCGCCGCTAATCCTCACTAGAAGGTGATTACAGGTCTGTCCTCTTCATTTCTGCCCCGATTTTACTCTATTTCGGCTGCTTTACGTCACATTCACCTTCAACTTTCACACGTTTGTTTCGGATTTATTTTTACACACACACACGCGGAAGCGCGTCACTATGGCAACCTGTTCTATTAAGGTCCTGTCACGCGCTGTCCACACAGCGCCGGATTAAACGCAAAATCTTTATTTAAAGTCACACATTTCAATCTCGATTTTAATAACTGACGTAAATCATATGTATGTTTAAAAAAATGTCTCGGACTCACCAGCCGTCGCACCACACGCGTATTACCCGCTTCCGTTTCTCGCGCGCCGAACTCGAGCCGCCGTCAGCCGCGTGGTGTCCGTTTTTGATCATGATTATTAAAAGACCGACGACGAGGTAATAAGTTAATGAATAAATAAATAATAATAATAATAAAAAGGACCGAGAGAGAAAAGCTAGAACGTCCTCTCTGACGTGCGCGTGAAAGCGGCCAACGCCTCCTAAGCGCCGAGTCCGGAAATGACGTCAGAGCCGGTACGAGGACACGGTGAAGGAGGCGTCACTAAATATATATATATATTTTAATATATTATTTGTAATAGTATAACCGTTTTGAAAAGTTTAGTTTCAGTTTGTTTGCTGCATTACCATAAAATAAGATCGTAATTTTAAATTCATACCAGACTCACTGAACGTATCAAAAAGGTAATTTCTCGCATCTCCCTAAGTGTGTATTTATTAACGAAACGAGTAAATACATTTTTGGTAAATGATGAAAATCACACGACCGATTCGGGCTACATTTCTCTAATTGTTGTACTTGTAGAACTGTGTGGGTGACAAAAAGGAATTTTGAATCTTGAAATTTTGTTGTAGTGGTTCCAGGTCGTGCCAGGGGGTGGCGCTGCAGTGCGCATGCTCCAGTCAGTCAAACCGGCGTGAGGTAAATTGCTAAGCAGTTAAATCATCACAAAAGTTGCGAGTTTGTTTTATTGAACATGAAAAGTTTATTTCATAAGAGCAGGGCACCACGACAATGGTATTTTTTGATACAGTAAAGGCACGTTTTTCAGTCTCGCTCGTAAAACCTGAGAGCTCGGTGACGTTTACCTGAGATATTTAAACACGTTCCTTCAACATCATAAATATAGAAGATCACTCAAATCTATAATAAAATATCACTAGTTTTGTCATCATATTGTGTACCACAAGTCCCTGGAAAATAAACAATTGCTTCATATCGCAGTGCTCAAGTTGCAAATAATGGAAAATAAAATATGGCTTTTTAAAAAAAAAATCAATTTCCAGCTCTATGGACCTAAGTTATGGCTATATTGATTATTTTGCAGATCTTCTGGGTGGAGAACAACATCCAAAACTTCACTCCGGTTGGGAAGCACTTGTTTTTTCCTTGCTGTTTTCAGGATCGTTTGCCACTGAAAAAAACACATTGAGTTGGTTAGTTTTTCAAAATTATCTGAGGAGAACATAGTGTCATATGGCACGGCTCAATTTTTGCCAATTATAAACGTACTATTACAATGTAATCCCTGCTTGTACCAATGTTAAGTCAATAATATGTAATTTTGCACTTCTACGCCAAGTCTACTGAAGATCTATGGGAAGGAGGGTTAGGTTCATGGATGGATGGATGGATGGATGAACTGATGGAAGGATGGAGTCATGTAATGAGGGCAATAAAGTCACCTGTTCCCTGCTGCCTGGGGGTTCATCACCCGCTGTATGTACTCTTTAGCTGCCAGTCGGTCCAGTGCCTTGTTGTACTCACTGGTGAAGGTTCCGTCCACATGTCTCCTGCGGATCGGTTCCACCAACGCTCTCCTCTCAGAAGCACTGAACACAGTCACAACACAAAGTACACATTCAGGGCCTAGAGGTCACAGATAACTCTTCAGTTAAAGTGCAAAAATATTGTCACTAGCTATATATATATATATATATACTTTTGTGTGTGTGTTTACGTCGAACTTCAGGATTAAAATCTTATCCCTTGTCAAAATGTTGAAAAGATTGCAGTTAATGTTAATGTAGGCTCTCAAAATTCTAATTCACTTTGGCACTTCTTTTTACTTAGCATCCTTTCTTGTCTCATCCCTCCTAAACATATTTATCCACAAGATGGCAGTGCGAGGAAAAGATCACTGATGAAAAACGTATTTAGGACAACTCAGAATGCTAACGTCACCATGCAACATGTGAACTTAATTTTTTGTGTAGTTTAAAACATTGCAGTTATGGAGAATGTTAGCTGTAGCTGACAAAAGTTGACCACACTGGCCGTTAATGGTTTTGCATTATTATTATTTCATCATTTTCTTTTTCCACTTTTGGGCCACTTATCTCCTTCCATTGTGTTTCTCACAGATCTACATTTAGATCTTAGATCTTAGAAGTTAGGTTTTTCATGCCGAAAAATTCCAACTGCTTTCCTCGATTTAACTTTTCAAACCCCCAAATTCTCCCAGTCCCCAATTTTCGCCACAAGGGGCCATCTCCATTAAGGAGAACTGTGCTATTAGCTTTACGTTGCTAATGCGTGCGTCCCCTAGTGGCGAGGATGGAGTATTGCAACAATTCATTTTCATTCCAGGAGGTATAAATCATCTATATTTTCTACTTTTTACTTGTTTCACCACTTTATGCCTTTTTCGGCTTCTTTCAGCA